>JAOYMU010000002.1:3503584-3516789 GCA_025802295.1 Psammodynastes pulverulentus | reverse complement strand
CATTCCATTCCATTCCATTCCATTCCATTCTATTCTATTCTATTCTATTCTATTCTATTCTATTCTATTCTATTCTCTCTCCTTACTACATTGTAACCAACTCCATATCTGCTTCTCAAGGAAGAGATTAACAGGTTGCACTCCATATTGCAGTGTAATATGTCAGTGGGAACTATTAATTTTGTATTAGAGCAAATGTGTCCTTAACAGGGCACCTTGCTTTCTACGTTGTCTCCATACAAATATCATTCAGAATAATAGAATCAAAATGATAAGTTGCAACATCAGTCCCTTTTAGGTATGTGTTGCATCCGTAGAGGATTCACTAGGCCAATTATTCAGATACAGAAGTCTTTTTAAAAAATAATTATGTAGTTGACAGGAAAGTTTCTGTTCTGAAAAAAGGGGAAATTTGGTTTGCTTTTTGTGTGCACTGTTGCAGTCTGCAAAGATGGTTAAAAAGACAAAGATATGCTATTCTATCGTACTTTCTTTGGCTGCCCTTAAGAAGACATTGGTCAAATATTTTTGATCAAATCCCTCATGTGAGGGGCATCCATCTTCCAGCTGATGGCAAATCATGACTGTGACCCTCTTCTGACACTCAGATCACTGAGAAAGGCACTTTGATATATTTAACCAATTTAAAAGCAATGAAAAGAGGTTCTTTTTAAAAAAAAAATATTTGAATTCACTTTTTATTTTTTACATCTGTTGTCTTATACACCACTTCCCTTTTTTAGTCCGTGTAGCATGTAGTGTATTTATTCTGCTCCCTTTTATCCCTAAGGAAACTGCTGCATTCTTTTCTCCACTAACCTATTTCTTTTCTATTTCTACTCCCCGGTGCTCTCTTTCTCCTTCTCTGCACTACCATGCAATATGTATGACAGTTCTTGGCACTACATTTCTGTTATATTAAACCTTTCCCTTCCAATAGATCTTTGTCTATCTATCTCTGTCTACTTGTATATCTTCTTTTCCTCGGTCTACGGCTTGCTTTGCATTATCTGTTCTTTTTTTTATTTCATCCTATAGTTCACCCCACTAGCTAGAGAAAGGCAGGTCTTTCTGCACCTCATCTTAGTGAGATCCCTTTGTTATATATTTTCCTCTGCTCTGCTATTGATCTATTGTAATCTAAACTTATTGATTCTAATCATAATCTAGATGATGGGAAGAATGTCAAGCGCACTTCCAATATCACTTTTGTAGAACTATTTTTTTTATAGTAAAATAGGTTATGCAGTGAAATGTTTCTATTAAACTTCATTTTATATTAAAAAAATACAAATATTCCTCAATGATGCATAGACAATTGTTGCTCTATCCATGTCATAATATTCTACCTGTGACAGAGAAATAAAAAGGAAAAAAAAAGGCAAAAGCAGACACATCATCAAGAGACAATAATAAATGAATGAAACTATTACCTTGAACTTTGCCATAAATGAATAAATTATTGTTTTGATACTCCAGAAAACCTCAGCTAAATGGGTAAAGCACTGCTAAAATATTGATTACTTGGCAACACAAAATCTCCCCAAAGGAAATTGTCCTTTTGTCTTGGAACAGTCCCTCAAAATACTCCACTGACAGCTTAATAGTATTATCATGAAAAAGAATTGGTGTTTGCTGAAAATGAAGATACTCTTTCATTTCATTCTTAACTTTGGCCTCCAGAGAACTAATTTACCAAGATATATTTTTTTCCCTTTACATTTAAGGACACTGCAGTTCACACTTTATATTAGATATTCTGATGCTTATTAATATTGGCTGTGGTAAAATTTTCATATATGAATGTATTTTTCCTAGTGATCCACTTTTCAGTTCATATTAAGTAAATTTAATATGAATAATAGTAAAATCCCAGTTTCCCAACACAGCACAATCTAAGCTTTCTATAACACAATTATTTTAACAAATGAATTGAGATCTCATTATTCACATAGTGAAAAATCCTTAATCACAAACATTATGGGATACATAGAATCATATATAAGCATGTTATTTGGAACCAATCCTCTTTGAATTATCAGTCCTTTATGGGTACATTATTCTACCGAATAAAAATTTTCATTAAACAGAAAACTAAGAATGCATGTAAGTTACAATATTTATCTCTCATTTTTAAAATGTGAAAGTTTTGCAAGTTAATTTTCAAGAATGTGTCAAAAAGCCAAAACTGTTATAGATCAGCTAATGATTCTGGATTTCAATTTTGCTTAAATATTAATTCATAGTAGCATATCCAGGAATATATTGAAAATTGACCCTGTTGTACTGGATTGTTCAGAATTATGTTTTGTGGATTCAGTAGAATCATTACAAGTTATAAAGCAGAACCTTAACAAATGATATTCAATGAATACATTTTCTCTTTTACTCACCTGCATTAATGCCATTTGTTAAGTTCGCTCTTTATAGCTTGTAACAATTATAGCAAGCTAATCAAATAAAGTAAACCTTTTTATGTTTACTTGTTTCTAATAGTCTTTGATTGGGTTCACAGATTGCATTATGCAATTTCTAAGTGAAGACCAATTGGTTGGATTCACACAACTATTTTTCACAAATCACACTAGTTGGGAACATGCAATACATCCGTACAATTTTTTTTGCTACACTTACAATAAGCAAATGAAATTACTATAGACAAGAGTTTGTTGACTATAGCAATATAGTGTTCCTTGTGAACAGCCATAGAGAAGACATTTTCAGATGACATCACTATTGTTTACTTGAGGGAATTTTAGTAGGTGCAGGCAGAATGCAGAAATTTTATTGTATAAAGAGGATACAGGTCTGTCAGCTTCTGAACTGACTTACCTATTGAATGGTTAGAGTTTGAGATTTATGAACTTTAATATTTTTCTTGCAACAGTAGTTACAGTGATTGCTCTTTTACCTACAGGAAAACAAACAGGCAGATGTTATGTATTTGTTTCTGATAATCATAGAAGATAAATACATTCAGAGGTATTGGAAGCTGACTTAGAATGTGCTTTCTAAGCTTCTGCAGTCACTTCCCCGGAGTTTCTCTGAATGCTAGTTCGAATGAGTAAGAGTTGAATCCAGATGGGACATGGACGAACATCCTCTGGCTGTGAGCCAGGAGTAAAGAGACCAAGCACAGTAGAGCAGTCACAGGAGGAGCTGGACGAGTGGCTGGCTAAGCTAGGGACAAGAGAGGCACAGCTGCAGCTGGGAAGCTCAGAGGCTTCAGGAGGAGAGGGCACGCAGCTGCAGTTGGCCAGTGGAGATGAGGAAGAAGTGCCTCCCCCTCCCTATCTGAGAATGGGTAGGGTTGAGATGAGGCAAACACAATAAAGATCAGCCAGGCTACTTGTGAGGCAGCAACCTCACTACTCTTGATGGGCTGCACTGGAAAGAGGCTTGTAATAAAATGATGCTGGGAACAACATGTCTATTGCCTTGCTGTGCATTCTTCAGCCACCATGATTCTTGCCTTGCCTACCGGACTTGGATTCTGTACCCTGTACTTTGGATCATGCCTTTGCCCTGTAGACTGGCATGGCATTTTCCTTGAATAGCCTATTGAATTTTTGGGGAAGACTCTCCAGGGCTTGGAAGCCTCAATAAAAACTTGTGGCATGTGCGTGTATGAGCTGGAAAGGACATATACATACATAAAATATACATACATATTTTAAATGAAGTACTGTATGTATCACTATAGTAAGTGAAACAGCTGTGTGGCTGCTTATGCCCTTATCCAGGTAAAACCATTGAGGACAACTTCAAAGTTGTTGCTCTTATGGTTTTTTCATCTTTCAGCCCAACCAACTTCAGTATTAGGCTATGGCTCATATGTTCAGTTTGCCTAACTGAACTCAATTAACCCAGTCTTTTGGAACTGCATGACACTGGCTATATTTTTATAAGGCGCTTCTTCTGGCAAGATGGGTGATTTTGTTGGTAGAGCACTAGAAGCACCAACAATGCTTATTGTCTTATTTAAAATTATACTGGGGTACAAAGAAAGACTGGAGAAATCCAGACCCCATCACACCAAGAATGCTGTTGTGCTGTTTAAACTCACATATCCAGCCTTGATCATCCCAGTACAGTAATTGATGACTGCTCTGATGCAATAGGACACTTACCAAGAGTTGCTAATGCTCACATTATAGATTTAGTGCTTTTAGAAAAAATACATTAATTGTAGTCTTTCACTACTGCTAAAACTTTATTTCAAACTTTGTCCTCAATTTTGTGAGTTGACTTATTTGGACACATTTTTTAGCAGTTATTTTGTTTAGGATTTGGTATTGAATATAACATATGTACCGCCAGCTATATGCTTAAATGACCATTTGAAGATTCCTGATCATTTGAGGAATACTTTTTTAATTGCATTTAATTTACAATATCATTGCAAGTTTTTGGCCAGCTATATAAATTAATTTTCCCCAAAGGCATTTGCTCAACATAACTATTTTAATCTCTGTTTAGAAGTGAATTTGTCATGTGATTTGCGAAAGCCTGAATTTCCTCTCTTTCTTTCTAAAGCAAATGGCACTTTGCAGGTGTTCAGCTTCTCATGGGATCAGTCCATTTTCCTCATTGTCTCTATGTGCATTTAGAAATCAATCATGATCCTGCAAATATTTAAGTTGACATAATCTGTAAATGTGGTGTAAACATAAAACCTAGACTTGCTCTTCATTATTTGCAGATGGTACATATTTCCCAAAGAAAGACCCTCTTGTATCTTGGCTCATCTTGAAAAATGTTCAACATCTGCAAAAGCCTGCTAAACCGTGATATATTCTAGATAACTGTAAACACATGTTATACATATTTATTGCCTTATTTTATTTTACATGTAGATTTGGCTTGGTATTGTTTTTTTTTTTTTTTGCCTCAAAGAAAGACAAATCAACACATTACCTTGAAATTATTTGACTGGCTCAAGCATTATACTTTTGGAATATCATCCAATTGTATGATTTTAGAGTCATTTCACCATTTTGTTCCAAACCATGGTTCAGGTCAAAAAGAGCTGCATTATCTGTGGGATTTCCTATTTGCCATAATGAGGGCAACTTGACTTGTAGTGGTCCATTAAATAGTCTGTAAAATAAGATAGCTGCTGGAGAATCACTGGTAATATTCTATAGAGTGGGATGATGATAATTTTGTGATTCAGATGTTTCCATATTTCTTTCTATTGCAGTTGTTTGAAAAAGCATTTGAAGAATGTTCTTAACTTTGTCTACTTCTTAGTTTGCCTTAGGCTAGGGGTGTCAAACTCAAGGCCCACAGGCCAGATCGGCTTTTGGGGTGCTTAGATCTGGCCCACAGGGCTGCCTGAAAACAGTGAAGAACTGGCCCACAGTGCATCTGCCAGTGAAAACGGAACTAGGGAGGCTGCATGCAGCCCTCCTGAGCTCCGTTTTTTGCTATCAGAGGATTGCAGGAGGCCATTGCACCTAAAAACGGAGCTCGGGACCTAGTTTTTGCTGGCAGAACACTCGGGCCACCACAGGTGCTCCCACACGAGTAACATCGAGCTGGCCATGCCCACTCTGGCCATGCTTACCCCAACCCCCCAAGGTTAAACACAACTCTGATGTGGCCTTCAATGAGGTTGAATTTGACCCCCCTGCCTTAGGCCAATATAGAATATATTTTTCTTATTAGACATTAGATATACAGTAAATAAGGCATGTTCTTTTCTTTAAATATATCTATTTCTGAGAAATTATGTAGCAGTTACTTAAGTTATAACTTCTGTTTAAGGCAGGGGTGTCAAACTGGTGGCTTGCGGGCTGGTTGCATCACACGCAGGCCACGGCCACCCCAGCTCCGTGAAGGGAAAAAATGTCATGAAACATCATGTGATGGCAACGTGTCATTGCAAGTTTGACATCTGTGGTCTACGGTAAACATTGTTACGGATATGTAAATATGATTTTTTTTTGCATAGGTAAACTACTCAGTAAATTTTCACTATTATTAATAGCTTTCAATATGGGTAAGTAGGGTACTATTACATTATCCTATTGCTTTCATTGTGATATTTATTTTCCATGACAAGGTAGCCTGCATTGCTGTATCTGATGACAAGAACATACCTACATAGCTATGTGCTGGTTTTCAGTTAGTTGGTCCATTTCAAAACTTTGGTGATAACTTTAAAAGTTGTAGTCTTATGCAAATGTGACAACATATCTTTGTGCCATGGCCATGTGGAAGATCAAGAGTATCTATTCTTCATTTAAGATAATCAATGATTTAAGTCAAGGAACTCAGGTTTCTTTAAACCATGATTTGTAAAAATAACTAGGGACCAGATGCTTATACATATTGAATTGTTCACTGCAATAAGTACAATATCAGTAGTATAGTGTAGTGTAGTCTTTTGCTAGAAGTCTTAGGTATTGGTTAAATTATAATGTGGTTTGTTTGGTTTTGACTTAGCATATTGTATGAATCCAATCAATTTTGAGTAAAAAAACCCATGGTTAATCAAATGAAGGATTACTATATTAACTCTGGATTCATATTATGTCCTAAGCCTGTTTGTTTGATTTTGTACATTCAATATACTATGTAGACAGATGCAATGTGGAGGAAAATGATTGCCTTTGGTGATCATGATTTAGGGCTTGTACAATGTACATATCCAGGTATTGTTGTTTACAGGGCTTTTTTTGAGCCGGAGCTCGGCGGAACGCCGTTCCGGCACCTTTTCGGAGCCCGTATCACGTGCTCCGTCCCCACCAATCGCGCGCTACCACTTCCGGGTTTTTTTAGCGCGATGGGGCGCGTTCCAGCACCTTTCGGCGCCGAAAAAACCCCCTGGTTGTTTATATAATAAACCATGGCAAAGAATAATTGGGTTAGCAGGATGGTTCTATCCAACTACAAAGAGATGAAAAAGAAGTGAATGATAAGAAAGACAACACGGCAGAAATGTGATACAGAACACATACCATATCTTTACACAAATATAGTAGTCATTGGACACTAATCTCACAATTGATACAAAAGCTTCGAGTGGCGCAACAAGCCATGGAAAGATACATGCTCAATATTGCAAGACCAGATAGAAAGACCTGCACATGGATTAGAGAACAAACAAAAATAAACAATATCATCAAGAGAGTAAAAGAATTGAAATGGAAATGGTCACATAGCAAGAAGAACTGATGGCAGGTGGACCAAGGCAGTCATAGAATGGATGCTCCCTGACAAAAAGCATCCAGGAAAGAAATCTAAAACAAGATGGATCAGCGACATCAGCAAGTATTGTGGGCCCAATTGGCAATAGAAAGCTCAAGACTGCTTAGGTTGGAAACATATGGAAGAGGCCTTCATCCTTCAGGGGATAAACAATGACTAAAATGATGATGATGATGATGATGATGATGATGATGATGATTGATGATGATGATGATGATGATGATGGGTAGTCAATGCAGAAAATCAATAAATACTTTTCTTTTATTCTAGTCTCACAACTCTTTCATTTTCTTTTTGACCATCTTTCATTCCAAATTCCTCATTTCTTCTTTACTGTACCTCAGTCATGGGATCATATTTCACCAGTCCGCAATATCCTGTCCCATTATGAAGAGAGAGAAGTTCATAGGAAACATTCTATACTTAAGGGAATTATTATTATAGCTATATGAAATGTAAAGGAGGGTTTCATACAGAAACTCAAAATCAAAAGTGTAATTTATATTTGTAGTTTATAAGTTGATTTCTATTTTTCTGGGTTTTTGTTTTATACCAAGAGACTCTTCAAATTAAGTTTGTCTTTATGGTTGCCCAAATAATCTTAAGCATCAATAATGTTCCTACTTTATCTCCAGATGCTACTTTTCTTAGGGCATTCAAGATTTTAGCCTCAAAGCTTTAAAAGCTCACTTGCTAATATCGCTATTTTAGAGTCACTACTTTTGTTGATCTTCAACATATCTATGTGTACAGATGCATAAAGGTTTCCTAATAAGAGAATGCATACAACAAGATTAGTTAGGCAAAGGGTGGGTCCATCACTTAGAATGATGCATCTAATCTTCTCTGCAACATGTTATAAGTTGATTGTAGAACTGACCTAGAGAAGACTAGCTAGCTAAAACTAGTGATCTGCAAGTAAGCGTAACTGGCATTGTGAAATGCTAGCCCAGTGGCCCCAAACTTTTGGGCACCAGGGACCGGTTCTGCGGAGAAAGGTTTTTCTGTGGACCAGAGGGGGAATGGTTTTGCATGCTGCCTGCATCCTTCAGATGGGGCTTCGCTTGTTTGTGTGACCCAGTTACTGGCATGCCATGGACAGGTACCAGTCCATGAACCGGGGGTTGGGGACCACTGTGCTAGACTATTCCTTTCATTTATTCACTCCCCCAGACCGCCACTGGAGTTTGAAACTAATCCATAGCTGCCTTCAATTGCTGCCAACCTCAAAATACATCCTTAAAACATCACATGCTAGTCAGTGCTTTCTCTAGTTAACCAATAGATTGTACACCTTCACCCCATTGTTTAATTGGACTTTTCTAGGATGGACTGATGTCCATCCTAGAGAAACAAAAATCCATTCTTTTCTTTGGTATGTAGCAAGAAAAAGACATTTGTTGTAGTCAACCTGCCCATGTTGCTATTATTGGGAGCTACAATTTATGAGGGATGCGATTTTGTAAAAGAAAATAAATATCTAATCCACTTTTCTACTGTTAACGCACTGTGTACAGTATAAAAGCATCTGAAGGTATGTTTTCCTATTGGGAGTTCTTCAATGTACTTTTCTCAATAGAGCTAACCATGGTTGCATGCATAGTGACAGCAGTAAAATAGAGCAAGGGAGATAAATCCAGAGCAGGGCAGACAGGCTCCAGGAATTCTAGTTTCAATAGTTGCCATGCTTGATCCAAGTTGTTTTCATTATTTGCATTTATCCATTGTGTATAGTAGTTCAGATAAAGCAAGCAGGGATATAATGGTCCAGATTTGTTCTACCCCCCCTGCTCTTTGATAAGGGACCAGTTGGTATACAAAGTGCCAGACTGCTTAGGTATTCAGGGCAGTGCAAGAGGCAAGGAGAGGCAAAAAGAGATCCCACAACTTTTAAATGTACCATTGCAAGGCCAGGAGTCAACTCAGTTCTCAACCTTGCCAACATCATCTAATTAAACACATTCGGAAGTTGAACTACACCTGACATACAGCCTTCGCTGAAAGATATATATCTATATCTGCAATGAAACCAAGCTGAATTAATTGTTTAAATCAAACTTTCCGTTGTGTGCCCAATCATGTCTCCTTCTAGTCTTCTTTTGTCCTGACTTGAATATTCAAAGTTCTTCAGGCTGTCCTTATGGGCTATATCCTCAAAATCTCTATATGTTCTGCATTATATTTCTTTGAAGTCTCTCAAACCTACTAACAGTCTGAAAACATGGTGCCCATAACACAGTACTCTGATTAAATTTTATCTGTGTCAAGTAGAGAGGATAATGATTTCATGTATCTTTGGTGCACTACATTTTCTAATGTAGTCCAGAACTGCACTAGAAGGTATCTCAGAATGCTGACTCATGTTCTGCTTGTAATCTTCTCAGAAGGAGTATTTTCAAATCATAAATCTGTCATCTTGTGTGTATATCCTACATTGTTTCTCTCTAAATACAATACATCGATCCTTATTAAAGGATACCTTGTTCACTTCAGCCCAGTCATCTAATCTATCCAGATTAGACCTCACACTCATTCAACTGTCTTGGATGTTTTTCAGACTTCCCAAGTTTGCTTCACCTGCAAATTGGATAAATAGACTGTTAGCCAGGTCATTTATGAAAATGTTAAATAATACTATAAATAATAATGTTTGTAAAAAACTTCGCTTAAATCAAGGTAGATTATATGCACAGGATTCCCCTGGCCTTGCCCATCACAGTAACCTGTTAAAGAGGAAGACACAATTTATTTCACAATATTTTTTACAAAACCATGTTGGCCCTTAGCAATCATGGCTTTGTTTTCAAGATGTTCTGCTAACAGGTTTTCTGGGGATCAATGTTAGGCTCACTAGTTGATCATTACTGGGCTCCTATTTTTTTAATTCTTAAAGACAAGGACATTTGTTCTTCTTGGGTTCTCTGTCACATCCACAATTCTCCAGCACTTCTCAAAGGTAACTGGCAGAGGTCCTATCAGCTATTTAGCCAGTTCCTTCAATACAGGTAGTCCTTGACTTATGACCACTTGGGCCCAAAATGTCTGTTGTTAAGTGAGACATTTGTTAAGTGATTTTTGCCCCATTTTAGGACATTTCTTGTCACAGTTGTTAAGTGAATCACTGCAGTTGTTAAGTTAGTAACCCCGTTGTTAAGTCCATCTGGCTTCCCCATTGACTTTGCTCATCGGAAGGTTGCAAAAAAAAAGGATTGCATGACCCCAGAACACAACAACTGTCATAAATATGAACCAGTTGCCAAACATCTGAATTTCGATCCCATGTTCGTGGGGCTGTTGCAAAGATTGTAACAGTGAAAGACGGTCCTAAGGCACTTTTTTCAATGCCGTTGAACAGTCACTAAATGAACTGTTGTATGTATGTCGAGGACTACCTGTATTCTAGGATATGTTTCATCGGGGCATGGGGATTTGAAAGCATTCTAATCATGTAGACGTTTTTTGGGGTAGTTTTCCTTTGCAAGTCCTATAAACTCAGTGACACAGTTACATATTTGATTACGGTGATTCCTTTATGATTTTTCTGGCTGCTATAATACTTTGCCTCAATGTAAATAAGAACATGAAAAGAACTTTGAAACTTTTATCAACTAGCTAACTGTAGGAAATATATCTCCGTAGGATATATCTACTGGTAGCCACCTGATGGCAGTATAGTTGCATATTTCTCTTTGTCTACATTTTCCCCCTCTCCCCATATTATGCTAGGTATTGCCCTGTCAACATCAGTATGAATGTAAAATAGCAAGAGATATAATATAGCAATCTTTTCCTGATATTAATAACCAGTGATGCTCTTTATATTATGTTTAAATACATGTTTAGAAAATAACCTACATAGTTAAGGCTCCTGACATTAATTGCTGCCTAGCTAATGCAGTAGCAAGTATAAAAGAAGAAAGCTCAGCATGTAGTCAAAATATCTGTTTTCCAAGTAGGCAGAGGCAGGTTTTCAAGTTATGACTGGTGCTCATAGAGCTAAATTAAGTCATGAGATGAGATAACACAATACACCATCATTTTAAAGCAATTTAATCACAGAAACTAAAAAAAAAAAAAAGAGAGAGGAGGAAGTAAATAGACATTTTATTTAATAGAAACCATCTGTACTGTACAGTAGGCAAATTGTATAAAAATGAATAAAACTGTCTCTGGAGGAACATGACTCAAGCCCTAGCTTATATAATGAAGATGTATATGTGTCTTTTAGCATTTGCATTGTCTATTAGACTAGGTAAATCGCACCACTAGTGTAAGCAAAAGAGCTGCAAATTTTATTACCATCCTATGACGGATGACAAACACAGTAATAGAAATAATGCCCATTAAATGGGGCTTGTTCCAGATCCTAAATGGCCATACATTTGGGGCATTAGATGGAGCTAAATAGATACAGAGTGATGGCTGATGGACATTGTCACTGCTTTAAAACCTGGAGTCTATAACAGCAGTCTTTCAAACTGGGTTAGACCTCAAGCCCATTGTTTCATTCAGTCTCACTAGGGAAGAATTTAATTTAAACATGTCCAAATTGACTTTTGTACAGCTCTTTGAGCGAAAAGAATTCAGGCAAGTAATTCTTAAGCTGCATCTTTAGGTTGGAGAGAAAAGGGGCAAAAGTACTTAACATCAACAATTGGAGGATCATTTTTAATATTTTCAAATTATCTTCAGCACATACTCTCCATGCTCAATTAACATGCTAATAGTGCAAAATTTCAGGTGCAGTGAGTTTTTTTAAAATTAGACGGAGATTCTATTTGCTCACTTCCTTTGAAAACTCTTAATTAAGCCCAAATTTTGAATTGAACTGCAAGAAAAAAAAAGGTTCCTGATTTAACTTGATGTTAAAATATGCTCAAAATATGCTGATGTTTCAGGAAAAATCAAAACAACTTGCCTTGTACAGACACAGGCTACTTTTGGTATTATTTATCAGGGCCATTTATGTAATTATGATTTGTAAGCAGAGAAAAATCTGCAAACTTCGGAAAAAAAAATATTTTTATTTTGCTGTAGAGAAGAACTTGAAGCTTACACAGTTGCAACTCACTTTGCTCCTAATTGCATATGAAGGAAATTTAGTTATAAATTATTTTCAGGTGACTCCTAAGCCATTTAGAAGCATTTTTTTCCCTCATGATATTCTTGCTTTTTAAAATGGAAGTTGATGTTTCTCTAATATAATCCAAGGATCCTACTTGAACAAAGCAGTAGAATTCCTGTGTAAACTCCAGAGAATAAGCTTCTTCTCAGATAGAATAGGTTTTATTCTAAATGGTCCCTGACATTTCCCTTCTCCTATCGCTATCAATTGTTTGTGGTTAAGAGTGTATTCAAAATTGCTCTGAAATACGAGTCCAGGGGAAGTTCTGACACTTGTGAGCCATTTAACTGACTCTGAATTTTGATAATCTTTTCAGGATATTCTGTATATACACAAACACACAAAAAGAGAAAGCGAAAAAAAGAAAAGAAAATAGAGAGGAAACATTTGCAAGAAACTCCACTTGCAAAGATATTTTCAAAAGTCCTGTGAAATAATCTAAGGAGCTTTTTGCTAGAAAAAAAAATATATTAAGGAGCAGAGTGACAGTAATATTATTACAATATCTGTTTTTTTCTTTTATCTGGGATTGATTTTACATTGAGATTGATTTGATAGTGGTAGGATTAGTTGAGGGAATAACAAAATCATATTCATGTGGGATTTGCAAAGTATTACTGCTTCCTTGCATGGATCTCTGGTACATGTTTCTTTTCTTTTCCAATAAGAAGCAAATGATTAAAATACAATTTATTTTTTTTATAAATAAATTGTATGAATCCTCAAAGGCTTGAAATTAAGGGTATATGTTTTTATAACAAATGTACAATAGCAATATATTAATTAGAAACATGCAATTCAGTTGTGCAATCCTGTACATATGCACCTAGAAAAAAATATCAGTGACACATTTGAATAGACATGC
>JAOYMU010000002.1:3342172-3352275 GCA_025802295.1 Psammodynastes pulverulentus | reverse complement strand
AGGAAGAGAGAGAAAAAGAGAGGGAGGGAGGAAGTGAGAGAGAGAGAAAGAGAGGGAGAGGGAGAGAGAGGAAGGGAGAGAAAGAGAGAGGTAGGGAGGGAAAGAAAGAGGGAGAGGGAGTGAACGAAAGAGAGGGAGGGAGGGAGAGAGAGAGAGAAAGTGAGAGAGAAGGAAAGCTTCAGAGATTTTAGTCCTTTATCAAATTCTGGTCCAGTATTTGTAAACTGCAAAAGATAGATGGAATATTTGAAACTCGTATCACATTACACATTTCTTTATGAATTTATAGCATTTCTATAACAATTAGCAATAGATTTTGTTGAGATAGTTCTATACAGTGGTTACCTCTTTAAAGAAAGAGAAATGATGGCTTGGCTTTTTCAGTGAAGATGGAGATATGTATAATTAAAGGTCTGTTGTTTGCAGACTTCTTTCCAAAGCTTTTTCTAAAGAAAAATGTCATAAATCTTTAGTTCTCAAGTGACAAGCTGTGAAGGGTGCTTTGTACAAAAGAAAAGAAAACAAATGCCATCTCCATCTGAACCATTTCACTAGGTTCTTTTTTTTTTTTGACGTAACTGCGCTCCCTTAGCAATTCCATATAAAATGTAACATAAAATATCACCCACTTCCCAATATTATTCATAGAATTCCTATTATAGTACATTGAGAAGCCAGATTACAAGCAACAGGAATATTTTATGGTCAGTTTGAAAATGTGGTTACTGCTGCTATAAATTAAGAAGTGAAATTACTCCCACACTGAGTATTGATATACAGTATATGGCATGAAAAGTCCTTTGACATATGCTGAATAATGAATATGGAGCAGTTCCAAAACTGCTGTTTTTTGCAAAGTTGACTGCTGACAAAAACTTGATGATAAGATCAGGTTGTAGGGAGTTAAAGGGTGAAGAACCAGGGGCCAGTTCTCAGGTGTTAGAGCCAGTCCTTCACCTGTCTCACCCTAAACAATTCCCAGCTCAGACAGCCAAATATTTTTAAAAAGCAAAGAATGCAGGGAAGGAGAGAAACTATGAACTTAGCATGTTTCTATTAGGCCACAACTGCATGACAGAGTGTAATTGAATATTTCATGATACATAAATAAAATACCATATAACAATGAGAGCCTTTCAAATCAGATCATGCCTAGAGGGCAGAAACAGAAGAGGACTGAAAACGTTGGCCAGGAACCTTCACCCAGAAGCATATATCCCACCCTAAAAAGTAAGATGCAAACGGGGAAGTTTATTCCAAGTAATGTTTTTATGAAATTGTTTGTGTACGTGTAATGATGTATGATACAGATGGCATATATGTGTTTTTCTGATAATAATGATTATAAGACAGATAGACAGATGAATAACAATGCAAGGAGATGTAGAAAACCGTATATCTTTTGCCTTTACATTTCAGCAGCTATAAAAAAAGAAACACAATCAAAAAAAGGGAAAAAGGGACAAGGGGAAACCATAGGGGTTTTTTTTTCAATTGCATTTTTGTCACTAACATGACAAGACCATGCAGAATGTACATAAAGTAAACCCACCCAAATCAACACAGTCTTTACATTTTAAAATGTGCCAGAAGCTTAACATTAATAACACTGAGTGTACATACATTCTGTAGCTAAACAAATAAATGAACTTGATACATCAGTCTATGCTTTTACATACTTTAATCGAGTTTGGGACTGCTTCTTTGTGAAGCGTATAGGAACATTGTAGACATGCACACAGAGATCTTTGCACGGCCTGCATGCAAACTCCCCTCCCCAGAAAACATACATTTAATTGTTTAATTGCAATGTATCCACCCAACTCTATGGACTTCTGCAAAACATATATATTGAACAAAGTAACTGAGTTTATGACAACTTCTAATAAGGCTAATTGGCAGGCATTAAACTGGGAGTAGTCTAACCATGTGGTGTACAGTATCATCATCCCATCCATTCTATAACAATAGCTGGTTCCTGCTTCCATATTGTGAAGGCTGCACTAGTTAGGATGGGGGGGGGGGGAAGTCAACTGAATCACAAACAAAAATATTAATCCTACTCACAATGCTCAGAATAATTGGAATACTTCTTGAAACAATCACGTTTTATTCCAAACACAAATAAAATCTTCTAACAGTTAATTTAAGGCTATCAGATCCTGTCTGCAAATATACACATGATACTAGCTAGCAATACATTACTGTTTTCTGAATGTCTTGGTCCCATGTTTTGGATATCTGAAATCCTAAGTTATTACATATTTTGAACACGTGAATTGGTTTTGAGGTTGAGATATTGTGCACATCTCTCAAAGGAAAAAAATAGTTTAGTTACCTGATAATGGAGTCTCTACCAAAATGTTGGACTTCAGTTTTCATGAGCCAGCTTAGCAAAGTCCAACACATACAGACAGTCCCTGGTTGGAGGACACTGACCTGGATTTTGAAGAGGTCAGTGGTGGGAATCCATTGTCACATTAAATTATGGTTAAAATAGGAATTAGTGTGGTCCCCTCCTTTTATATTTCCCTCTTCTTGCTTTGCTACAAACATGAGCATTTGGAAGCTTTTTTTTCCTGTTTTCAATCATAGATTCCAATGATAACCAGAAATCTTGAGTAATGGTCAAGACCAATTAAAAGGGCAGGGAAGGCAGGATCTTAAACTAAAAGGGACTCAGATTTGGCTGCTGTTTTTATTTGGATGCCACCAATAAAAAGCTAGAGGTACACTTTCTAATAGCATTGGTACAAAAATGGAGCAGTCCTGTCTATTGGCCCACTTGCTCTGAACCCTTAAAGAACAAAATCTAAACTGCAGGATTTGTGCCCCAGCAAAGGAAATAGATGGATTCTTGGTCTCTTAAGTACAAAACATTGCAACGTATTGGCTGCATTAAATTGGTTTTGGCAAGTGGATTGGTCCTTTGAAACAATTTTGATTTTGTTTTAAAGACCCTTTTAAGCACATTTTTTCTGAGAAAACAGGAGGAAAATAAACACTCGAAAAGAGAGAGAGAAAGAGAGACAAGCGTCTTCAATGCATTTTCGACAAAATGGCCCATTAAGTTGCAAAACAATCAACAGCAGCGCTTCACTCTTCTGTCTTGGCTGCACATAAATTGTCTGTTTAACTAATTTGGCCCAACAGCCAAAGATGCATTTGTAATATGATCTACTGATTCTTAGACAGGATGAAAAGAAAAGATGGGCTCCCAACAAGCGAAGGGAAGGATAAAAATTGATACCATTGGACAAATACAAGGGATGTGTGATTTGCATGTGAGTGAAGCTAAAGAGGGGGAAAGGCAGAGAGGATAAAATTTATGTTGAGAGGTAGTAGAATTATGCAGAAAAGTTGCAAAAACAAAGGCTGTTACACCTCACATCCCCACCCAACTAAACTAAGATTTGGTTAGAGATCCAGGACTTATATAAACTCAAAATCTTATTTGTGCTTTTGTCCTTTAAGTTTTTCCCTGCAAAACTAAAGCTTCTTGGGTTTAGCTTGCCTGGGGATTTCTCCTTGAGATGATGACAATGAAGATGATGATAATAGTGATGAAGGTGGTGATGATGATGATGATGATGATGATGATGATGATGGGGGGAATGGCAGACAGCCTAGGGTGTTGGAAAAAGGGTGGTAAAATTGCTCACTCCAAAGTGACTTTTCTTAATGTATAATCATGTACCAAATCATGTATTCATTTGTGCTATTAAATAAAGGCTAACAGAGTTGTACACTCAGCAGAGCAGAAGGAATGCACAAAGGATCATGGGTTCCCAGCATCCTCTGTTCCCTTCTGGAAAGCCGCTGACTCATTCCCTAAACAATCAGCGTTGTGTGCTATTACAAATGGGATAGTTAATAGGCCTGCATCCATTATCATTAGTGCATCTCAGCGCGCAGGTATGTGATGGGTCCTGCCAGCACGTTTGCTCCAGCTCACTGAGCCAGGGGCCATGCTCCATTGCAAATGAGGATGAGGAACACCTGCTCCAGGGTTTTACAGCAGGCCAGAGTCATCCTTCACATCTCATGCAACACTTGTTCTGTCAGAATGCAATGCTGGCACACGGGCAGGAACAGTGGCTTGCCAGGCATCCAGCGAAAGATTAGAGACTTCCCTGTGGTCCTCTGCTCAGCCTGAGCTTTGATGCTCTCCACCCCCACCAATCCTCCAAGAAGGCCTTTAAAACATTTGTCAGTATCACATTAAAGGATAGGGTTGAAAGGCTATTTTAAAGGCAAAAAAAAAAAATCCCTCTCAATTTCCGGAGGGCTAATTAAGATAAGAATGTTTAACATTTATTGTAATGTATTGTTTTATTCAATAAATGTTTGGGCCAGCAAGAAGAACAGCAGCTCTCCCTGCAGCTGTCTTTTGCCATTTTTCACTGGACTGTGTTTGCTTGGACCAGTAAGAACAGAGCTCATCCTAATGTAGTTGGCTTTTGCTGTCTGACTTATTTAACTGGATAGATGGCAAAACCATAGTATCCTGTTCCTTCCTCTCTTGCACCATGCCGTTTCCTTCCTTTATCTTTCGGTCTTCCCTTGGTTTAGCAAAACATTTCAGGCAGAGGATAATACAGCCTAGAAAATGGTTGATGTTATAAAAGCAGAATTTCCCATCCTTGGCAACTTTAAGTGGTATAGACTTCAACTTCCAGCATTCCCTCAATCAGCATCGAATTGATGTCCTCCCCTCCTAGGTTGAGGTTGCCAAGGTTGAGAAACACTCTCACAAAATGATTTTGTGAAGCGTCATAGTGGCGCAATGGTTAGAAGGCCTTATTGCAAGCTAGTTCTGCTGACTGGCAGCATTTCGATCAAGGTTGACTCAGCCTTCTGTACTTCCGAGGTTGGTAAAATGGGGATCCAGATTGTTGGGGCAATATGTTGACTCTGTAAACCATTTAGAGAGGGCTCTAAAGCACTGTGAAATGGTATATAAGTCTAAGTGCTATTGTTACTGGTATTTGTGATCTGATTATGGAATTAAATTGTGTAGGATTTCTGATGAAATGGTACAAAACTACGGTAGATTTCAAGATTCTTTACTCCTTTTAAAGGTCGTATAGTGTACTTGCTTACCCTTGCTTTGATTACCCTTGCTAAGCTTCTGTTAAATGTTCAGGCCAATTTTTCCTCTCCCTTACTGATACTTACATAATTCCCTTACCCCATTTACTTTAAACCTCTACCAAATGCACTGATAGTGCTAACCTATAACTTCATAGTTCATCCAAGCTCAGCCCTACATCGTTTCAGTGCACACAGCCTTCTAGCATGACATTTGCAAAAACAGACATAATGTCATTAAAGAAGGTTTAGATCTGCCCTGTCATTTTTCTCTTGATTATATATTTATGTACAAAGGGAATACATAATATGGCAGCAGCGTGTGTGGATATTTGTTGACAGCATTCTGTAAGGATTTTGCAGAGTGAGGATTTGGACAGCTTTCTTTGAATGTTGACGCAGGTTTGCAAAGGCGTTGAGAGGAAAATGGGAATGAGAAGTTGGACAAAAGGTTGGAGAACTGGTAGAGAAGTGGAGAATTGGAAGAGCAAAGGAATCAGTGAGACTGGAGAGAGTGAGAGAGAAGATGGATGGTTTATGTACATTTGATTCCCCTGGACTCTCCCTGAACTACCTCCAGATTTCTCTGAATCTCAGTGGACTACATCCCTTGTCTTGGGAATGGCTAAACCCACATACTTGTTCAGGAGCCGTGGTAGTGCAATGGTTAGAATGCAGTACTGCAGGCTAACTCACTGCATACTGTCACAAGGTTGATTCAGCCTTCCATCCTTCTGAGGTTAGTAAAATGATGACTCAGATTGTTGGGTGAAATATGCTGATTCTGTGAACTGCTTAGAGAGAACTGTAAAAGGCTATGGAATGGTACATGCCGTACTTTTCAGAGAATAAGATGCACCTTTTCCACTCCCAAAAGTGGGACAAAATTTGGGTGCATCTTATACACCGAATGTTGCAGAAGCCCCGCCCACCAGCATTTTTCCTCCTTGCAGCAATCGTCAAAAAGCCTGTTTCAGCTTCAGCACAGCCTAATAACAATAAGCAGTTGATGGTCATTGGGATCGGTCTCCAAACATCAGCTGTTTCAAACTGCAGGGATTGCCATTAAGCTATAGCAATCCCTGCAGCCTGAAACAGCTGAGCCACGTGCTAATTAGGCTGTGCTGGGAAAGTGAAACTGAAACAGTCTGTTTCTGGAGGCAAATTGCTTGGAGGCAGAAGCCGAGGTAAGATTTTTTTTCTTGTTTTCCTCCCCCAAAACTAAGGTGCGTCTTATGCTCCAGTGCATTTTATAGTCTGAAAAATGTGGTAAGTCTAAGTGCTATTGCTATTAAGATACACCCCCAAATACAAAACATGTACCAGATTATGAAATTCTGTCATCAATTGCTTTTATAGTCTCGTATGGGGGAAAAAGCAGTATACATTGTGTTAGAAAAAGGTATAACAAATCTCTTCATAACATGTAAATAGTCATTGAATATTGTGTATGGTTCAATTATTGATTTAAAATATTTATCTGCTTAGAACGTTATTTTAAAAAGTACAATAAAAAATCACATAAAATCTACAACAAAGCATTGTATAAAACACATCAAGAAGTATAAGATTGATATTTGAATATCCAGCTATAGTTAATACTTTTTCATTAGATGTTAATTATCTTTAGCACTAAAGGTAGTGAAATGGAAGACCTCATTTTATTTTTTGGGACATACGTCAAACATACTTTTTTGAAACATACTTCTCACAGTTTAATAGAAATCTATAAAATGAAGCCAAAATTATCATCACTGTACTAAATAATGAAGTATTGCCGTCACTCTGAGTTGACTTTTCCTTATATAGCCAAATCTGCTTTGTTACATGCTGTTGACACACAATCTAATTATGCTTTCTGGTCCTTTTGTGTAATAATTTACTCAATTTATAGGAATACTTTTGCCAAGTCCAATGCATTTTTCTTCTAAATAAACTGGTTAGAAGCTAATATAGGCATCCTATCATGTAAATTTAATTTTGTACTACCTGCTGCTGCCTTTTCGTTAAAAACAGATAATTGTTCATTTCAACGTAGCACATTGTGTACATATTAATCCATATATTGCATTTATTGAATTCATTGCACCAATGAAACTAATAGGTTACCGAAAAGAAGAATTTTCAAGCCGCGTTTATATCTACAGTAGTAGACTTTCAGTGTTTAACTTAGATAAAAATTAATCTCTAGAGATGCACTCAAGTTTCCCTAGAGTTTATTTTTTAAAAAAACAACAACTTTATTTTGTAATAATGAAGAACGTTTTCAAAGTTTACAAGTACTGAAAACATCTTAAACACCAGACATTCATATTTGTGTCAGAAAATACAGCAAGGCTATGTTTTTAAGCAATTGGGGTGGGGTAGGAGACAATTACATGCCACATTGTTGCAAACCGAGCAAATTTTTACAGATGAGTTATAAACCCCAACTAATGGCCCCTTGATGGAAGTGCTGATACTACCTAAACTAGAACAGTGCAAATGGACTGAGATCTCCAAACATGATCCCCAAGCATTTTTCTATAAAGCGACCCACTTCTCTGATGCCACTTTCCAGCTTCTCCATATTCTACTCAGGAATAATAAAACATTTCAAAATGTCATATTTGTGAGGATTATTTATTTTTGTTTGAAGCACAGAACTTGAAAAATATGCTTGCTTTTCTTTCGTCTAAATGGTTTTACAGAGTGGGTTGGCAGAGCAACTGGCAGGATGGCAAATTGTTGTCCCTGCTCTCTCTTGGATGAACAAACAAAAGGGCTATTTGTGCAAATATCTAGAAGGCTCTGATCTCTTTCTGAAGCAGAAGAAATGCCTGGGTTTCTTTCATGAAGTGCTGCTGCCCATTGACTTGCCCGCTCCAAAAGGTGAACTAGAAATACATTAGATTTGTATAAGGATGATGAGGCATGTTTGTTCATTTATTTCTTTAAATAGAAATCTTTTTTGAAATGGAAAATTGGTAATGACCAGCATGTTGCAAAGACATAAGACATGTTTGTTTTCTCAGGGGTGAAGGAGAGATGAACCAGCATTAGGAAGTCATTTTTTTCTTGCCATACCAAGGTAAATCAACAACAATTCTCATAAGAGAAGGTTGCTATGTCTGGAGATGAAGAACATAAAATAATTTTGTGGCATCTTTAAAGACTAAGATATTTACTATAGCAAAAGCTTCCACAGATACTTTGTTAGATGCAGATTGCTGTACAAAGGTTAAAAGAGTGAAAAGACCTAATGTTAATCAATAGATAAGTGCCAACAAAAACTAGCACAAAAAAGGACAAAAACTATCCTCAAATTCAGAAACACGTTTGTTTTTTTTGTACTAAATGATGGGCTACAGGGAAACACATCTGTAAATTGTACAGGAAGCTTTCTTCAACAGTTGATTCACCTTGACAGTTTTACTGGAGTATATGAAAATTAGTATTAAAGATGTGATAGGTAGGCTTCTTTCCAGGAATTCCAATCTGGTTTCAATAAAATGAAAACACTGATTGGAAGTGAAGTTGCCTTCCAGTTTTGCCTTTGGCTATTATATGTTCATTCATGAAATGACAGTATTCCACAACTACTTTTAATATTCACCTTTTGAGTTCATCTCCCACACCGTACACATTGGAATGATTAAAATAGCAGCCGAATTTTCCTTAATTTGAAACAGTCTAGGTGCTAAAGCAAAGAAAAGGGGGATGATAGAAAGAAATAGGAAAAGTTTGCTTCTACTATGTCCATCGTTTGCATCAAGTTTCTTTAATTCATGTCCAGAAAGGAATATTAATAAAACAGCATTGTAAAATAACTTCCTGAATAGTTGACAAGAAAAAAAAAAAGATTAAAACTTTATGGATTACCACAATCTCCGTTCTTTATTTATACACTTGCAACAGTGATGTACATTGTAATTTAATAATTTAAACCCCTGATGTCTACACTACAACAATTAAGCTGCCATGCTCATCAACAAACACTGCCATCTCAACATACTGCTGGCACAAGATAATTGGCAGTAAACTAAGAAAAAGTTGTTTCTTCATTAGGAACATAACTTGGAAGCATTTGGTGCATATAATTCAGCTTCGGACTGGAAGACCATGCATCCCATCTTGTTACAATTTCCTTGAAACTCCTGCAATTATATCAAATATTATTTTGGAAAATGTTATTTTATAATTTGTGGATCATAGGAATGCAGTTCATTGTTCGGAATCAAAATATTCTAAATGATTAATATACTGAGGCATTTTTTAAAGAAGATTATGTACAGCAGATCATTTAAAAAATATGCACTACCTTGGAAGACACTGACATAAAAATATGCACGACCTCAACAAAACACTGTAATGCGAATAGCAATATATTTTTTACGGCTTTTTCAATCAAGAGTTTTCATTAGTATTTATGTGCATTACGTCAATCCTTTTTTGAATCACTTAATTCTTGCTTCTGTAATTTTAATTTTTCTTATATTAGCATCAAAAACAGGGAACAAAAAGTGCTTCCAGCAGCTCACAATGTCTGTTTCCAAAATGGCTTTTTGATGTGCAATGTGCACTGTTCATTGTGGTAATTTCTTGGCGCATCCAAATGGCATAGCTATACTTTTATCTTCAGCCCATATTTTATCTTTCTTTTATCCATTGTTTTCTACTCATAATGAGGATAATCTATTGCAAAGAAAGCCTTGGAACAGGAGAGCAAATCTCTGAAAGTGTAGCCGTTCTTCAGTGCTCTCCTCTGGTAGGTTTTTAAAGAAATGGCTTCAATGTCAGCAGTGAAGTTCATCACCTTCTGTCTTCTTTTATTTCTGCTTCTGAACATCTGAGTTATTGTAAGCCTATAGCAGAATGGCAAAGAGTTTTCTTCAGTGGTGGGATTCAAATAATTTAACAACCGGTTCTCTGCCCTAATGACTAGGTGGGTAGGCGTGGCTGGATGATCATGTGACTGGGTAGAGCTCAGGCGACAGTAAGTCTGGGTGTACTGCCAAGAACCTTTAGCTGTT
>JAOYMU010000002.1:3278299-3288511 GCA_025802295.1 Psammodynastes pulverulentus | reverse complement strand
AGGCCGGCCTGGGGTAACCAAGGAGATTTTAGTTAGGGTTTTAAAAAAAGGGATTTAGATTAGGATTTTAGTGGATTTAGTATTTTAAAATGAAATTTATTAAGCTGTTTTATTGTTTTTGCCCTGCTGTGAACCGCCCCGAGTCTTCGAAGATGGGGCAGTATACAAACCCAACAAATAAATAAATAAATAAACAAACATAAATAAATAAATTGATTCTGGTGATTATTCTAAATGGGATCCAATTTTTCTTGAAGGAGCAGATCTGTGATTGCATGTTCAGTGTTCTTCTGCATTTGAAGACTGTGGCCAGAGTGGTCATTCCACAGCTTCAGCTAGTATTGTACATATTGCCCAGAAAGACATGATAATTATAGCTAACATTGTGATTATCATCACAACTGCACTCTACATAGTTCAAAAGTACAATAGCCATATTTCTAGCTGAAAAAACCCACAAATATGGATAGAGTAAATCTACTACTAAGAATATCTTACTCATTGTGGTAGCTGCCAATAGGTTTCTGAATCCAATTCAAAGTTTGTTTGTTTATTGAATTTATATAACCACCCATCTCACTTGCAAGTTCTGGTTAGAAAGGCCTGTGAGACTTCCTTACTAAATATGATTCTGCTTATTTTGTTTTGACATATACAGAAGGTCTGTTTAAGGTTCCATCCTGAAGGAAGACAGGTGTGAACCAGAAGTCAGGTCCCCATGTAATAAATACATTGACCCCAGGAGCTGTTCCGGTTCTCTTTGGTTTTGACATTTCAAAAAGCACTGACAACTGCTTTGTTTCACTGGGCCTTTGGCCCCCATGATAAATTGTGAATAACCATGTAGCTTTTTGTTTTTTAAGATGTGGCATAGTTTTTATAGCAAGTTGCTATGTCTGCTTCAGTTGGAACAATGACTCCCACAAATTCAGAGGCCCAGATTCAGTCTACATTAATTTAGCTTCAAATCATAATGAGAACCAGTGCAAAACAGTACCCCCATGTTGCTCAGATAAATATTATACTGAATGTGACTGACAGGCCAGGCAGAATAAAATCCATTCACCATCTAATTTCCAATATAGGCCATGTATTGTAGTCGTTTCTGCCTCAAAATGGCTGAAGACAGGAGGAGTCCAGATGATGAGATCTCTCTATCTCTACTGTAATTCCTTTAATAACTACAATTTTGTCCCTATGCAGTCTACAAAATTCATGTTTTGCCTAATTTAAAATACCTTGGAATAAGATCACCTATAACTCAACCTTAATTCAAGTTTGGTCTTCTGATACAGCTATGCTTTAGGTATTATTATTTTTATGCTTGAATGATTGTGTTTTCTCTGAAATCTATTGATGGAGTGGAAGGTTGTAAATATCTTAAGAAATACTAAATACATATGCAGTCAAGATCTCATGTAAAGAGGGATATTGTTATTTCTACAGAAAAAATGAGTACAATGTTAAAACAATGCAAAATTTGGACAACTGAAAAAAATAACAAGCAGATCTGAGGTAAGTGAGAGAGAGAATGGAATTTAACCTTGAAGCTGCTCTCTTTATTGCAGATGGAAGGAAACAAATTGAAAATGAAGCATGTGATTCTGAGTTTGATTTCTTTAGTTTAGACACTAAAGGTAAGAAAAACAGTTACTTTGTGTTACTTTGTGTTGTTAGAGTTCTATTTGTTCATTCCTCTAATATTTCAGAAAACATACCTGCAATTCCAAGTCAGTGCTATATTTTTAGACCATTTTGGAGAACTTCTATTGGAAGACATAGTAGGTTAGAGGAAAGCTGATCGCACACATTTTGGAACATTCCTAAGCATAAGGAAACATAATTGGTGGTAAAGGAACAAAGTTACTTTTCCCAGCTATAAATCCTATTACATCTATTCTGTACAGTAAGACAATATGAACACAATAGTTTTGCATTCTTCATTTTTATGCATTCTTTAAGAAAAATGCAATATCAGCATTCCTGGTATACAGAAAGCAAAGGTGGACCATGGTTCAAGAACAGTCACAAAGCCTCTCAGATGTCATCGGCAGAACTCAGTCAGTTTAGATAACCCTGATAACCACAATTTCCTACAACCTTATTGACTTATTCAGACACTTGTTATTTATGTAGGAGCTGTTATACAATGGCACTGCTTTATTTATTTTAGCCCTGAGCGAAAGCATTGCACAAATATCTACAGCATACCTATAAGCTAGATTCACAACACAGACCTTGTTATAGTTCCTGAACATTTTCCTATCTCTTCATGACGATTTCAGAGATGGCTGTTCTGACCTTCTGTAACCTAAAATGATTTCAAAATTCTCTAAATAATACACATGTTCTGTCTTCTTTTGATTGAATGATGAATAGCACTTAAGAGTGATTGATTGGCTAGTGTTAACATGGCCAACATGTTTAGAATGGGTCATATTCCCCCTCGCCCCCATCTCCACTCTGAATCCTATGACTTTGTCCCAGGTTTCTTCATTTCTTTGTCTCTGGCCACTGCAGCATGTTAACTTCATCCAATTGGCAAGCAAGCAGTCCCTCTGGCACTGGTACAAATGCCATTTTGTGGATTGTCCATTAAGGGGGGAAGTACAAGGGAAATGTAGCTGATCCTTCCAAAACAATAAGCACATTCTCAGTATGAAGTGTGCTGTTTTGCTTATTCTAGGGTGTGAGACTGCAATCGTATTTTGCATTAAATGAGGATTTCAAATGGCATTTAAGCAACGATATAAATGACAGCCACTTTAGATTTTAATTATATATGTAGTTTAACATTGCTGAAGTATGTAATGCTACATCAAACCAATTCAAGTAGAATTACATATGCCAGCTTTCTTCTGTTTTTTTTAAAATCAGAATGTTTTCTCTCACTAAGTACAAGTAATTTTTACTTCTAATAAAGCTAGTACCTAATCTGAATACAAACTGTATTCTCCAATTCTAAATAAAATTAGTTGGAAAGGAAGTCCTCTTGACAATGTATTTATTTCTAATAAATAGGTTTACAATCAGAATATGAGAATATCTGCTTTATTATATAAAGAAACCATTGTGTTAAATATATTGAAAGAAGATTTTTCTTTATAAATTTGGAAACAACTTATTTAAGATGACTTGAGCTGTCTAGCTCTGACCTAGTATTACCCTTCATAACTAAAGACAACTATATACAGCATTTTTTTTTTTTTTTACAGAGCCCACAAATAGAAAAGTTTCTACATTACAGGTTTTGGTTCCAATTCATGGAGGCTTACAAGAATGGTAATAGATAGTAATCAAAGTGAGCAGGTTTATTATGCTGTCCATTATATTATATGGGTCAGAAGTGATAAAGCTATTAAAATTACAAAGAGGATACCGTTCTGGAATTGCAAAGATTCTAGAATCTTTATAAAATATATAGAGCAAAATGAGTTTTGCTACTTAACAGCTTTTCAAAATCTTAACAACTATAGAAGTCCAACACCCTACTCAAGCAAGAAACCCTGTACCATTTCAGACAAATGGTTGTCCAATCTCTTCTTTAAAATTGTCAGTAGCTTAGAATTGAACTGTCTAGTTCGCAGTGCTCTTTGGGCTTGATAGTGTGCTCAAAAATGTTTTATCACCTGACTAGGTAATATCAGCTGTATGAATGAATGGAGGATATCTTCACTGTTTATATATGATAGTTTCCTCTGCCAATGGTGGTAGTGTGGCTTTCTCCTTGATAGTTCCTTGATTAAGATATTATTAAGATGTATTTGAGATGGTTTTTTTAGATGTTTACCTCAGACAAATATAAATGCACTGCAGTACACAAGAAAAAAATGGTAATGAAACAACTAGGGTCAGAAGCACCAAGAATTTCACAGTCTTTATAATTATATTAAGTAACACTGAGAATATACCCTTGAGACTTAGGGTTAAACAGATATTATTTTTACCTTTTTAGTTTATTGGTTCAAGCATCCATGCATGCCTGAGAGCAGGTTCATAAAAAGTTTTGTTTGGTTTAGAAAATGTAAATCAGAATTGGGTAACTGAACTTCTGGGTATCAAACATGAAAGCTAATGCCTCATTTTCATGACTTGGTAATTAGATAGGTAAAAATGAAAATACAATGACACTAATTATTCTTAAGGAAATAATATTAGAATAAACAATCATATAAATCTAAGGCATATATCAAGAGCCTGATTATAAGTGCATGTTATTAACAAAACTACCATAAATTTTCCCAAAGAAAAGCTAGTCGTTTCTGAACCAAACCATATGCCACTAAGTTTTTCGAGGCATACTTTGCATTGTAAAAAAAAGTTGTTTTAAAGTTGGAGAATGATACCTCTATATTAATCCATGATCTTTATATATAGCTTATCTATAAATATTTCAGCCATAACACTAAATTTCTGCTGGTTTTTTACAGGTAACTTGGCACTTTTGGGAATTCCCAGGTGCAGTATAAGTTCAGTGGAATCTTACAAGTGGCACAGCTTATATTTCGAGGCATCAATTATATCGGTTCCTGGATTTATGGACACATAAATAGACATATCAACTACTCCTCAAGGGAATATTGCCATATCCGTTGTGATTGGAAAAATATTATCTAAGGTCTTAAATTAGGTGAGTGTCTATCAAAGATATGCATTTCAGTTGAAAGCAAAGGGAGGAATCACAAATAATGGCTTCAGTTGCAAGAGGCATTACAAATTATGAAAGCAGGAAAAAGAAGGGGATGGGTGCAAATTCTGTGGATTTGACTATAGCATTTCTCCAGTTATACACTTGTTGTTCTACAAACGGCCCCAGATCATCACTAACAGGGAGAACAACAGAATAGTTGTTTTCGATAGCGAATGCTTGGAAGATGCAGGGTTTTATCATCCCTTATTTGAACTCTGATTTATTTTTAAAGAAATCCAAAATCAGTACAATGTTTTCCTTTCCTCACTCCCCTTTTCACAAGGAATTTGGGGTTCCTTGTGTTACTTTATAAATATATATTTGAGTTTATCAATAGAATAGCTATCTTCAATTATAAGAGAAGTGTGTATTTTACTTGGTTCTTATTATTATTTAGTGGTCAAAATGCACACAGGAAAACCCGAGGCAGACATGTTCCCCTTTTTTCTGCATTTGAAATTCGCAGCCATTTAGTAGCTGATTAAGAAGGGTGCAGAAATTCAAGACTCCCCTACCCACCCTTCACTATTCAGAAAGAGATTCTGTCACATGTACCAATGTTTGATCAGCAAGAGTGCCTCTCGAAAGACATACATTTGAGGAAACATTTAGCAAGCAGCATAGTACATTAGTGTCACAAACACTTTATGGTACCGAACAGGCTTGCCACAGAAGTTATCCAGATGAACAGGGTGAAAACATATAGTAGCAACAGTGCTTGTGTATAAAGGTGTCAAGTCTTGGGGAGAGAAAAAAAATACGTGAAGCAAAAGAACAAAGATGCAGTTGGAATGAAGTCAAGCTCCACACTTAATGCTGATGACGAGATAAAAAATAACATTATAGGAATCTTATACATCCATACCTTTCGGGATGATTCTCCATGAATTTTAGGAAATTCCTTTCAATCTAAGTAGAGGTCAGCTTTGCAGATTCCTGCAGCAGTAATAACAGGCATTACAGAACTGAAGTGTGTATGGATTGTGGGAGTGTGTAATGATTGTACTGAACTATAATCTCTATGCATGTTTATTTTTATTTTTTTAAAGAGCTTCATTTGGGATCAGAGTTACAGACTGGAGACATTCTTAAGTAAATACTGCTGACATTTAGATAGTTAAGGGATCCCATTCAAGAGACAAACAATGGCTTGTTTTTATTTGCATAAAAATTCACAGCAGCAGCAGCACTCTGAAAGAAAGTTAGGAGGAGGTTGATTACAATTGTCCTTTTGTTTTAGGATATGCCCTCATCATTATTCTTATTTTATTACTTCACTTTTCATTTTTTTTTTTAAAAATGTATTCCCTTAACCTCTGCTTTTACAGCTGGGTTTTAGAGTAAGGTTTAGAAATTAAAAAATAATAGCAACCACCTGATAACAGAGGAAGCTAATAGGAAATCAACATGGGATAGATTTTCAACACAGGATATTTATTTAAAGAAAAAAATAGAAGCAGGCACCCTGGAAACTTCTTAGAAATAGAATGGAAGTTGTCAAACGAGTTTTCAATATTCTTGAAAACTTCTATTAGCAGATGCTTAGCTTTCAAAAAGATAAAATAAAATCATGCCTGCAATCATCACCCCCCCCCCCCAAATGGGTGTGGGGGGAATCTCAATCCTCAAATAAATTCTTGTTTAGTTCTCTTCATGTAATATTGTTCCCTGGTGTTAATTACATTTAAATGGGAGAGTCCTAGTTTGGCATCATTCATTTGGTTTGAAAAGTACTTCCCAATTTATCATACCTGTCAACCTCTGTGCATCACAGGCTAATACTTTATTAAGAAAAAACCATCGGGGAGCTACTGATCCCATTTAAGTACATTGGGCAGAATGTACAACTAATTAAAAAGCATATTTTACATTATTAATTTTTGAGTTTCACTTAATGAATGTGAAATGACAAGGCTACTATTTTTATATTCACTCTCTGGGCTTCTTAGTTGAGGGAATTAAATTCTACCAATTTTTACAAAGATGTTGCTCCAGAGAATTGTTGTCAAAAAAAGCTCCACTTTTTTTTCTTTTTCTTTTTTAGCTATGTCTTTTTATTTTTAAGGACAGCCAAGAAGAGTTCACTGGATGTTGTTGTGGAATCGTGGTTGCTTTCAGCCAGAACGACAAAAGTACTTTAGATGAGGTATAAAATATGGTTTTTAAATTATATTATGATTTGCAAACACTAAAATATAATTGCAGCGCAGTTGAGAGAGCACAAAAACATCTAGTCTTTATTGTATAAGACAATGTGATAAAATATTTTACAGCCAAAAGCTCATTTTGCATCTGGAAAATTGTATAAACTGATATCTGGGGAGGGGGAGGGGGGAACTCTCATTAAAAGTAAAGTTTTTTTTAAGATTCTTAAAATAAAGCAATAGACTATAATTGCAATTTTTCTCCCACTCAGACTTTATTAAATTGCATAACTGTTCAAATATCTAATATTCTCTTTAAAGCAAGGCATAAAATAAGAGGACTCTGCGATTCGGCAGGCTGGTGTATATTGATGCCAGGATTTTTATTTTATTTTTTTTTATTTTAAAAAAAATATTGTTTGAGTATGGCATTACATGCTACAAACCTTGATTAGGCATGTTGGATTCAAAGTGCAGTGGTATAGTTTTTAGTGAGCAGCATTCGACATTGTGTTATTTAAAACTTTGCCAGGTGGAGGCTGGCACCGTACTGCATTTGAGTACCACATAATAACACATTTTTATAGGGCTGGGGGGGGGGAGGACTCAGTCCTTTCCTCTTCCCCCCCCCCCAAATGTGCTTACAATTAGCTCTCTGTATTTTTATTGTCTTTTTTTCCCTCCTAACCGCAAAACTCACACTGGAGGCGAAGCTTAACGGCTGAGCTTTCCTCGTGTAAATATTAGGAAATTACATTTGTACAAACTGCAGGACTTCGTCAAGAAGGGCTGGAGCCTCTCCAAGGCAAATTAATCAGGATAAAGTTGCTCTCTGTTCAACATGGCCATAGCTTATTTTCTGAAGGTATTAATTTGTCAACAGTTTGCCTGCTTTGCTGTGACTCATGCAAATGGCATTCAAGGAAGACACAAACTCAGTCCTTCCGGATCTACCTTGTACTTTCACAGAGGCAGTTCCAGCAATTAAAAAATACTAGATGGCCAAATTCCCAGCATATGATTTGGTGCAAAAGGCTTGAACCTTTTGCAAAGAGACAAAACATTGCTTCCGAAACCAGAAAACAGTGTGTCCTCCTTTTACAAATAAACACAACAGACACATGCCTAACAGATTTGCAGTAATGCTATGTATTTTAATCTGATGTTTTAAAATGGTCACAGATACTCTGCCCTAAATAAACAATTTTCTAAATGAAAACCAACAATTTTAAATCCCTTCTCTTACTGCTGTCTTCCAGATGACACCGCATTATTTCTCACTGTAACCTGCTCCCCGCAAGCAACAATTACAATTCATTGTTCTCTTTCTGGAATGCAGAAAAAAATGCATGAGGGAATCAGTTTTTAGACTTGCCAGAGTTCTTTTCCTCCTGCCAAATGTCATAATGACTTGTCGACAAAACAAATCTTACTTACAACTGGTACTGTAGATGCCACCAGGAAATGCAGAATTCTTTCAAATGTTCTCTCAAGGACAAATATTTTTTCAGTGTTCTGATCCTCTCTTGATTTTGATTTCTACTATTAATGTGCATGAACAATTTTATTCAAATTCATCGATACTGTCCAATCCTAATTTTTTTTTTAAGATGATAGCTAACTTTTAATACGTGTATAATTAAGGCTGGTTCAGCATGGGGAAGCTCAAAATATTTATGTCACTAAATGATGCTGATTGTTTAATAAAGTCATCTCATTAGGAAATGAAAAAACATTAGTATTAGATTTCCTCCTCCTTTTTTGGGAGGGGGGTCCTTTCAAAACCTCACTTGTTCCCTTTTCTTTTAACATAGTTAATATTAATATATGGGCCCAAATAGTATTGATGCTGCTCTAGTTTTATTTGCTATGTTCACAGTTTTATTATTTAAGAATTCAGTTGTTGCCAAGTATTAATCAATATATTATGCTGCTCAGTTGGGCAAGCTGTATGAAAACATTGTGCCCCTAGGGTTAATACAGTCAAGAGCCAGAAAAGTGTTTTAGACATGTACACAACATGTGGTTTACTATTATCATTAAATGAGGTGAACTGGGACTTTATACATATGGATTTTGAATTGCATAAATTTTGATTGATATCATTTGAAGACTGAAACCCTGAAAGGGTAGATTTTGTGAAAGACGATACGCAGGCCAGCTATTACCACATACAATAGCACCAGAGGAAAACCTCCAAAATGAGCAAGGCAGCTGGCTTTTAAATAGCTAAAACATAACATCAATACTTATTCTGAATAATGGAAAAAAGAGGTAAAAGATGTTGACCCCTGCCTGACAATAACATGTTCCAAAAGGAGAACTGGCCTCTTGAGACCATCGCTTGCTCAACAGTAGCCCCTGTGATTTCCTCCCCCCCTTTCTCTCTCTCTCTCTCTGATTGCCCTTTCTCCCTCGCTCAAAAAGATAAATATTTTTTGAGCATTTAAACACTATAGACAACCAGCCAGAAAAAGAATTTTCACAAATTCAGGAAACACTTGAGAGGTAAAACCAACATCCTGAGACAGGAGACAGGCCAGCTTTTGACACCAAGGCTAGACCTGGGAGGCCTAGAGAAACCTTTAGCCAGGAAGCTCCCGCCACAGAGGTCAGGGCTTGAGGGACCTTGCATGACGGTAAAAAGCAAGTACAACTTTCCGTGCCCCATCAAATCCAACAGGCCTTTTCATGGGAAATTTGCTGAATTTTTGCTGATCGGCATTAAACATGTATGAGACTAGGAGTAAAGAGCCTTTCCTTAACTTAGTGTGGATTACTAGTTCATGCCGTTTTTAAGTGGTGAATTATAACATATGCAGGAATTTGAAAAGTCTCCAAGGCCTTTAAACCCATTTTTCTCTTAACATGTGATTCATGCGGCAAATTATCAATACATCACTCCACAAGATTCATTCAATTTGCTCAGATTTGTTAAAACTTTATTCTGAGAGAGAGAGAGAGCACTGGATAATGCTTTATTTATTATTTATGCCCCATAAATGTATTAAAACATTAACCATATTTCTTTGCAATGGCATACTTCAATTCTCACAGGAGAAGGTGTGTGTGGGGGTGTGTGTGTAGAAGTCCAAATGTTTCTCCAACTGCTACTTTAGTTTCCCCAAGGAGGGAACATATTTGTGTTGTGTTACACCTTTAAGTGTTGATTAGGCTTTCATGTTATGGTGACAGAAGTGCCATGGAGTGCTTCTCTTTAATGGGATAATAAGATGCATCAGCCACAAGAAGGAAATGCTCCTTTTCAAGTCAGCGATGGTAAAAGAGTTTGTAGGTAAACCCAGGGCTTTTTTTCTGCCGGAACGCAGCGGTACTGCGTTCCGGCATCTTTTTCGAGTCCGCGTCACGTGACGCGTC
>JAOYMU010000002.1:3230471-3250365 GCA_025802295.1 Psammodynastes pulverulentus | reverse complement strand
TTGACGGCGGGCACCTCCAAGCCAAGGCACCCGGCCCCTAGGGGCCTCCCGGACGGTGGGTTGCGGGCGCTGGGGGCAAGCAAGCCACTCCAGCGTCCGGCGCCGCTGGAAACCGGAAGTCGAATCAACAAATAGCACATCTGAAATTAGAGTTCAAAAAGAAGCAAGCAGGTCTTTAATTTTAAAACAATTATCTAGCATTATCAACTGATAAATATTCATTTGCATCTTTTGTTTGTTTTTTCAAATCTGGACAGACACTATCATTTCCTGAATAGAAAACTATTTTTTCTCCCAAGTAAACCTCCAAAACAGGAGGAATTCCTTAAATTCAGTGAGAACATAATGATGATAATGATGATATGTAAGATATTTCCTCCCCTCAGTTCTATAATTTAATTAATGGCATTTAAAATGTGCTTGTGTCAGTTGGACTTTTAGGAGCACTTCAGAATATTTTGGATATAAGCTGTTGGATATGCCAGTAAATATTCATTGAATCATGCTAAAATGTTCATATTTTCTTTTCATTATTGTAATCACCTCATTTATTTGGATAGAAACTGGCGTAATTCTAAGCACTCTGGACAAATTTAGGGCTAATAAATATATCAAGCGAGGTTGGCTTACATGCATTTTCTTCATCAACAATAATTAACCCTGTGGACTTTGGTGGCTGTATCAAATGTCAGATTGATTTATATAGATTTTGGCAGCCATATGAATGTTATAATTTATTTTTACCTACACATAGTATGTGTCACAGGTCCTTGACTCAGACATCTTGAGAAACTGAGGTGTATGTGTGTTTTTCCCAGAGTGCTCCAGATAATCTGTAGGGTGTTTTTACATAATCATGGTCCCAAATTCACCATCTATGTGCCTTATTTACAGAAGGGACTCATTTTAATTCCTGGGCATTACAAGTCCAATCTAGTTAAGCCAAACCATCCAGCCAAGTGCTGGCAAGCGCTTTCTCATACAACTTACATTTCCTTTCCAGCCAAAGAAAAATCCTGAAGAAGAGCCAACAGAGAAGGGGCAATTCATAGGTGGCAGGGGAAAAAAAAAGACAAATACAACAGGCATTGATCCATTCATTGCTTTAGGAAAAAAAAAACCCTCTTAAAAAAAAGAGAGTGGGGGGAAAGGCAAATAATGCTTATGGAAAGCATTTAGCCCAGAAAACTTGGTTTGTCTGCAAGAGGGAATAGGACCTGTTTCCAATGGAATCCAGCTGGAACCAGAATATCCTGCAGGAAATAGTTATTATAAATTTTACAGGATTTTCGTTGTTGCTGCTTCTGTTCTGCAATGTCATTAATACATTGGTCATGCTGTGTACTGCCAGTGGTGTCTTTATCATTGTATCATCTCACTACTATATTTTAGCTGTATTCCAGCAGTTAAAAGTCACCTGCCTTCGCACAGAACTATTCTGCTTAAACAGGCTAGGTTTAAATCTAGCTCTGTGAATATTTGTGTAGACTGAAAGCAGTAGGAATATTACTGCTGTTGAAATACAAAGGGAAGTTGGTTGAGAGTGACAGATTATTTAAAAGGTCTTTCTACTATCTCTCTCCAGGGAGGAGGAAAAAAATCTTTTAGAGAAAAATGTGTTCCTTTCCTTTCCTTTCCTTTCCTTTCCTTTCCTTTCCTTTCCTTTCCTTTCCTTTCCTTTCCTTTCCTTTCCTTTTTTCCCTTTTAGACAAAAACGTGTTCCTTTCCTTTCCCTTTTAGACAAAAATGTTTTCCTTTCCTTTCTTTTCCTTTCCTTTCCCAAGAATAAAGCCTTACTTTTGAAGATGCTTATTCCATGTTTCTCCCCTTAAGCTGCCAAGATGACACCAGTGCTTACAGGTAGAAGCGAAAATGCAAGGAAAAAAAGTACCAAACCCCCTAAAGTCTCAAGTCACTGCAATCATCTTCAGTTCCCAAATTGTCCTAGAAGGAGAATAGCATCGGATTTGTCTTCGGCTGTTTGGCCAAACTGGGGCACAGATGGGATAATGACTTTTACAAACAGCATTTTGATGAGAGGAGGGGAGAAGGAATCATATGTAAAATGCACAAAGGCTGCATAAACACACTGATGCCTGCAGCTGGAACAAACTAAAAAGATGTTTAATAATTTAGAACCAAGCAGGCAGGGCCTGTGCAGCTGTTGTGTGCAGGGGACCATGAAAGTCTTCCATTTGACAGCTGGCTCCATCTTTCCCCAGTTGCTACGTGAAGAAGAGAATGCAGATTTGGGATTAGCCAATCCCTGTTACCCTTGCCCATCTGCCACCAAGACCCCCAGCTCTGACTTCTCTCAGTAGAAAAAGCGCACACATTAAAAAGTCCACACTCTCCCAAACATATGTATGCATCAGTATCAGCCGTCAGCCATTCTGAGGATCTGTTGACATGCCGCCAATACATGGCTGCTGTCGTTTCTTGCTGCAGGGCACATTTTGCATTTCACACATTTGCAGAAATACAAAATGCTGTTGGATGCAAACAATTCAGGGCCTAATTGGCTGAATTACTTCAATGTTACCTTGTGTCCCCCACCTGATTAACATAGCTCAGCTGGGAGGGCTGGAAAAGAAGGAGGGAAGAGGGATTTGGAGGGCAGGTGAAGCTATGTTTGCCCATGAAAGCAGGATCCTTTGCAGAAATCCCAGCTGAGCTCCAGCAGGCCTGTGCCAGGCAGATAGCTGTTAGCAGGAGGGGAACTTCATAGATGCTTGCATTCTTTTACAATATAGGTTTTTCTTGGGCTTGGCGAAAAGAAAGGGGATGAGAGGGGGGGAGAGGAATTCAGCATGGCTGTGGCATGATGTATGTGTTTCTACTTAAATGTTCCTTTTGTAAGTAAGAAAGAAATCGCTGGATGGAATACATCCACCTTGGATTTAGAGGAGCTGTACAAGTAGAAAGGAGCAAAGAGGCAGGGAGTTCCTTGTCAATGCAAGCCAGCTAACACCGCTTTGCTAAGTATAATAGTACATTTTAACAATGGCTTAGATCATGTGGAACCGTCTTTTAGCCAGTCTTAGCATTGTGCTTATCCCAGCCCAAAGGATTTGGGATTGAGGTAGGGTGGAGAAGATTTTTTTTTCTTCTTCTCCTCCTCCTCACTGCCATTCGTGTTATGTTTAATTTTGAGGCTGCTATTTTAAATTGCATTTTTTTTAATTTAAAGGTTTACTAATCCCAATCTCATGCTAATACCTGCCCTGCAAAAGCCCATAAAGCAACTAATAATCATTATTAGAGCCTATTCCAAAATGTTCTGCTATTCGTATTCATGAGACAGATTAGCATTTCCCCCTTCATTCAGCGTATAAACCTAGGAAGAAAGTACCACAATTATGAAATTAGAGAATTGTAGATCTAATGGCAAAATAGTTTCCCCGTTGATGGTGGGGGAGGGAGGATTAATTCTGCTTCCGATAAGTAGTTTTATTCATGTTAAATTCTTCCTATTTGCATTAATTTAAATATAAGCTTCTCAACACGGGGATCTGTTTTCAGAGTTCATTTATACATGCATAAACACACAAATACCTAATAAGCTAATGTAAAGTGATTAAGAAATTGCCTATCCTACAAAACCAGGCAGAGAGAGAGAGAGAGAGAGAGGGAGAGAAGTAATTTTGCAAACACGTTTCACAATTTGCTCTGCGGTGGGATAAACGTTGTTTTTAAATCTCCATTTTATGCATATCACATGTTTTGTATTGATATCCTGCAAAGGTAAACCTTTACGCTGTTCTATTTCGGTTGAAGTAGGACCCAAAAGATTTTCACTGACAGCAGTGTCTGGCTTCCTAACTTAAATGCTATTCCTTCATCTCAAACAACTCTCTTTATAATGCTGCGAAGAGAGAGTTTTCTTTCTCCTCTGCCTCTAATGATTAAGCCTCCAGTCAACAGTCTCAATGATGCCAATGAAGTCATCACTTTTGAAAGATCTAACAGTGTCTTAGAATTTAAATTCCATCCTCCTCACCTTTGAAGAAACTACGAGGAAAGAAGCTATTGGGACAATCCTCAAGATGGCCCAGATAATGGCCACAATTCTGCAGGAAGTTTGCCTGAACTAAGGCATGAATGGGGAACTGTGTGGGAACTTTACAATGTCACCTAAATGCTCTTTAGCTGTTTCTAAATGTGTTCCATAATGGGCTTCATGACAAGATTGTTTAATGTCAGAGGTGTCATCCCTTGGGCTTCTTTTATTTATGTATCAGACTGGCTCCTTTGCTTAAAAGTGTGCACTTGTAAAATCCATTTTCTTTCACATACTCATTGATTGCACTATAATTTTTATTCTTGCTTCATCAGCAGTCATTAGATTTACAACGAAGTACAACTATCATTCCCCCCTCCCCACCCCCCACCCCATTTAAGGTTATGACAGGTACAACGGTGAGAAAAATTAAGGTTAAAGTTAAGGCTGAACATTCAACTCTGTTGAATTCTGTGTGTTATATTTTTGTATGGGAAATAAAAATAGCACTATAATTGCCTAAAAAGCAGTTGGATAGAATATATGCAAATATACTGCATATTGACATTATAAAGCTTCAAGTTCTGCCAAATTCCAGAGCAGTCAGAAGCTGCTCTCAGCAGCCCTATTTCACCAGTGGGCGTTTCTTCAGACAAGGCTGCCAATGAAAGAAAATGGTGCCAAATTATTTGGCAGATTTGCGTTATGCACCAACCAGTTCCAGAATTTTATCAGTGGCTTTAATTATAATGACAATAATATTTTCTTGAGGGGAAAAACACATACACTGTGTAGATGAAGCCACTATATCATGAAGCCAGTAATAGAAATTAAAATTTTAAATGTTTATGGTCATAATCACATTAATCTCAGACAATTGATTTAATTTTGTGACAAAATAGAAGGGTACAACTAATTTTCCTCTTGCAAATTTCCAATACCTGTTTATCCACATCCATTTTTATTGTCTTATTACCATTTCATGCAACCAATCTTTTGTAGCATACCAGGTACAAGATGAAATATAGTAGGACTTAAAATTCATTAAATGAAGGCCAAATGTTGCAAAAATCCTGTTCCGATGATTTGCAAATTTCTTATTAACCCTTTCAGGACCCAGGAAACTTTAATAAAGGATTTGCTTTATCTTGAGAACACAATTGTCAGATGGCCCAAACGTCTTTTATCATATTGTTTAAGATTGTAGGTTCAAGCCTTACTAAATCTTCCCTTAAAGTTTGTCAGGTCTAGTAATCCAGACTTTGATGTGCATTTGGAGAAATGTATACTAATTATCTTGAAATTCCTAATGTATTTTGTTTGTTTGGCTTTTGTTATTTTGAACTATAGTAATAACAAATGTGATTTTCATTTTGTAGATAGAACTGGAAATTATTCTTAAGTCAGAATGATATTGCCAATTATTACTGAGCAATTATCAGTGCCCTTTACTATACCAAAATGTTAGTCTGCACTTGAGAGTAAAAACCAAAATTAATACAAACCTTTTCTGTCCCAAAATATGCTGTTGTTGGCGTTCCAGAGCCAAGCTTCCTTCTTATCTATCTCATATGCATTCATTCATACCCTCAGCTCATGTGGTGGCTATTTTTAGGTAATTTGGCTTGTAGGATTTGATTTATTAATTTAAAATGATTCAACTAAATGATTTTTTTTTCTTTGAATGGTTTTCATATAAAGTTTAAATGAGAAGCATCTGTCTGAGAGGCATTTTTATTTCTTTTTCAGGTAAAGTGGATTGCCTGCTTTAAAAAAAATACACACACAACTATCCAAAAACGAAGGAAGTATTTGCTTTACTTGTATGTACATTTGAATATATTTAGCTAATAAATCTGTGCGACTTTTAAATGCTACATTGAGAGCAGGCTTATCATTTTAAAGAAACTAATAATAAATTACAGTAATAATCTCATACTTAGAAGCTGAACTCAATAGGCTTACATCCATGGAAGAGAATATTTAGCTCAAGGTTGAACTGTGGGGTCCTTGGTGCTCTCTGAACTTGATTGTCTTCTTGCAGACCTTTTGTTACCTGACTATGTAACATCATCAGCTAGTACTTACATCAGCTAGTACCACACACTTACATCTGATTGAACCTAGTTAAAATGTCTTAAATTTCTGATCTTCTCTTATTTTTAAAAAGAGTCTTGCTAGTCTATGATAAACTGATTGTCGTGACAAAAGAAATGAAGCTATTATTAATTGGAAACAGATTTTATTTTTCATAAACTTATGTTAATATAATTTCTTAGGTTGAATCAAACCTTCCTTGTACTTTCAGTCCTTGCTTCTCTGGGCTATTCTACTTTTAGTTCCTTTTTCTAAGTCAATGCATGTAATATTTGTTTTCACAATGACTGTATCCCAGAACAGAACGTATGGTTTTTGATAGAAAAGACGTTGACAGATTTTGATGGCTGAAGGCCATCTGGACCTTTGGATTCTTATTGCAGCCTACAGCAAATCATTCAATAAGCTTCTGAGTGAGGGAATTTTAGAAGCCATCCACCTTGTAAAATGGATTGATCAGTTGTAGGAGGCAAAGTGGTGGAAGAAGAAATACACCTTGGGATGGCAGACAGGACTTCAAGACCAAAATTACAACCTAAAAAGAGACAGGGACAAACACGTCTATGGTTTTTGTATAACCAGGCCTGGCTATATTAAGGCCTTGTGAAGCTAATGTGAACTAAGTGATAAATGGGCATGATGTTGCTAAGATTTGTTTAAAGTTGAAATTTTTACTTAAAAATAAATATTTGTATTTTCAGTATATTGAAAAATAACCATTTTTATTTCTTTGTTTTACATCAGGCCTGTCAAACTGGCGGCCCATGGGCCAGATGCGTCTTGTGCAGGTCATGCCCACCCTCACTCCGCAAAGGCAAAAAACATTGTGATACATCCCGATACATCACGTGGAGTGATCGAGTTTGATACCCCTGTTTTACATTGTAAGAGATTTTTCTTTTTACATATCAGTTGTAAAGCAGGCAATGATTGCCTGTTTCACAACATGATCATCTAAAATTCCTCAGATTTGCCCTTCTCTATGTCGCATAAATGCTAAGCTGTGGGAGAAACGTCCATATTTTTTTCCCCCAGACTTAAATTTATAGCATGATAAATAATTAACCTTCCTTTCATCTACTCTTCTTCATTCTAAGGTACATAAAGTAAAACTAAATATAATTCATTTTTTCCCTTAAACCTTCTGCATAGCAGAACTTGCTGGAAAGATAACAATTTTGAAGCAATTGTTATCTTCTGAACTAGCATATTAAATAATATGTCTCTAGGGATCAGTTTTTTAATTTTCTATGGCTTCTCTTGTAATTTCACTCTTATAGAAGTATCGGTATAAAGGCAGATGGAAGATCGGAATTAATGAATTACACAAAAAGGTTACTTTATATGGAAAATGTGTACCCTTAGATAGTTTGATTTAAAGAATTTGATGTTAGTGTAGAAACTGAAGCTTTTGAGGAGCAAATTAATATCGGAATCAGTAAACCTGACATCATTTGCAATTATTTTAATTGTACATTTAACAGACAAGTAGACCTTACCATGATTACCCTTGATAATACAGCTCTTCCACCTATCCTTTCAGCTAAAATATATTTTATAAATCTCCAAAATCAAAATTCAGTAGCAAGAATGCATGAAATATTAACAAGTGAGCTGTTAAGTTGAAACAGAACTTTATTACTGCTTTCTACTCAGAATATAACCATCTAAATATAAAGATCTTGTGCAATATTTTTCTAGTCTTTGGTGGGGGAAGAGGGAATTGTTTTTAGAAGATTGTTTTGATATGCTATTATTTTATATTAAAACAGAGGAATTCTTTCAAAATCCTCTGGTGAATTTCATAACGTAAATGCTCCTCTTTTTTTGTGTATATATTTTGAAGCACATTTCCTTTGCAACAGTAATAGTTTTCCCATGGTTTGAAGAAGAAAATGAAATCCAGATTTGTAATTCCTAAAAGGAGAAATTTTATCCTGTCCAACATTTAAGTAATATTTCCTGTAAAACATATGAGGCCATCTGCAGAGCTGTTTCCAGACACATTTTGAAGTGGCAAGGGCAACTGAAACAGAGGACAACGGTGCCTGGCATCTCACCTTTGGGAAATCGAACATTAAAAGGTTTCTAAACAGCCAGCGCTACAATTTTATGTTGTATTCAAGCCTAGCATAGTTCATAATTTCTTTAATCTGTTCACCTTTTATAGAGAGGGAAAGGAAAGAAAACAGGAAAATTCTGCCTGGGAGAGCTGGCCTGCTAACTCTGATTAGCAATAAATGGGCCACCTTGTGTGTGTGTGTGTGTGTGTGTGTGTGTGTGTGCGCGCGCGTGTGTGTCTTGGCTGCTGATTGTGTTTTATTTTTAGTGTATAGAAATGTTACAGGCAAATCGTCTCTTGTAAAGATTGAACAAATTTAACTGATTTGGGGAGACAACACAGAAATGCAGCGTTTTCTATTATAGAGTTGCGTTTTATTGTTAATCTCCAGAGTCTCTTTATGAATTCATGTTAGTAAAATGTTACGACCTCACTATAATATTAACTCTGTGGAAAGACCTGCATTTACCATGTTTTGGTCCTGGAAGAATATGAAGAACTTGCGTATTTTCTGAGGAGAGTTAACACGGTTGTATTTTTTCCTTCTAACCGTGACCTTACTGCAGACACAATTTAAAACCGAACGTCTGTTTGGGTGCCAGAGTTCAAAAGGAGAAGCCTACATTCCTGCTACTTAATTCAGTTAACATTTTCTCTGTGTGTGAAGAAACCAAAATATTATATAACAGGAAGGATAGGGAAGGATACAGTCTCTCCTCTCTATACCTTTGCATTTTATTGGAATTACTACTTCCAATAAAAGTAAAAGTAGGATTTTAAGCAAAGATTTTTTTGTGTGGTGGGGGGGAATATTGCTTTAGTGAAATCTAATGTGGTTTAGGGATGTGGTTTACCATCATTGCCAAGATAAATAGGGGTTCTTATTTTTCTCCATAATAAAAATATTTTGTCATGACAATGGATAATTTCCATTGATTTTGTTTTCCAAATAAAAGGGAATAGTCACAGACTACGTTAGTGGTTAGGATGCCACTAACAATACAGAGACAAAAGAATTTGGGAAGCTAACAAAGGATATTATTTAATCAAAAGAATGAAATTATTTCAAACACTGAAAATAATAGCAAGACTTCCAATAAATATTTATTGTATGCTGCTCAGTGTCACTTTTTGTGACATGGCCAGCCATATAAACGTGATAAATAAATAAATGAATTTATTGCAAGGCAAAACAAAGCAACTTATATTTTTTTGAATATGCAGGCTCAAATAATCTTTACACATAGAAATAAATGGATACAATCTGACCACGTTCTTTAATTCCTTATAATTCCTATATAACCATGGTTATCAACTCAGGACATATGACATGTTCTTTGTGACTCCTGCTTTTTCTGCCCTGATACTCATAGTTTAGCGAACTAAAAAAACATAGTATAGAGAGATCTTCAGTATAGGATTTGAAGCTAGAAATAGAAGGCATTAGTGTCATATTGAAGGTTACTATAATTATGCCTGATTGTATACTTTGACTCTTACATTCTGATTGATATTATAGACCCAATGACATTGTCTGACTTTTCTCTACGACACTTGCTCTTGTTCAACATCCATACCCATAATAGTTTCCTTTTACATACAGCAGTTTGAGTACAGCGTTCCCACAGTATCAATTCATTACATAACAGAATCTGGCACTTTGTATCCAATTTTATCTGCGTTAGAGCAAGATTATGACTGAACCATTGCATCCTGCATGAAATCAGCAAGAACCTTCAAAACTGTCACTTATATTTATAAGTAAAGAAACACAACAACAGGAACAACAACAAGTGAATTATAAATGAGGACCGGCATTTTTATTCTGAGGTTGAAGTCAAATACTTTCTCCATATTGTTAGAATACCAATTTTCTTTTACTGTAGTGTAACCCACTACAATATTCAGTCCCTGGAGATGCATCCATGCCTCGTGAGATTACTTCAGCAGCACATTATCCTCATCACGTATCCATTATATATACACTTTCAGACAAGTGGAAGTGTTTTCTCAAAAAAACAACAACAATCTGGAATCTTGGCTTAAAACACAAGTTTTCTGTCAGAGCAAAGAGAGGAGTTTAAAGAGGGCTTATTTTGTTTAGTTCGTACAAATACGCTGCTTTTAAGAAAAAAATTAAGGGACTTCGTGGCAGTAATAGGCTATGAGATACATTGAAGGAAGCAGTTCCAAGCACTGTATTCAGTGCCAGAAGTTACATCTGAAAAATAAGGGATATAGCTAATATTTTGTGTAGTGCTTTGAAGGTCAGTTGGTATTTTAGAGGTGTTATGTCCATGACTATGTGAGCTCTGAAGAACATTTTTTGTCTACATCTTGGTATATTAAGTAAACCACAATGGGTTGAACTCTACTACACCTGAACCATAAATGACAGCATACAGGCAATTTTTTTGTATTACAAAATAGGCTAATCCCTAAACCACTTGACATTGTGGTCAAGCATATGAATACAGTCTATGTATTCTTCATTTTGCAGCATGATACGATGGTTCCTGTGTTACTTCTTCACAACATTGTTGCCTTGACCTTTCCATCTGATGTTCAAATGTTTATGGAATTTGCTGCAATGATGTATTTGGAATAAAGTTACTGCTTAGTGTCATTAAGGTTATGCTGAACTTCTGAAGAGTAAAAATGTTTGGGCTAAATTTGGAAGATTGGTTGCAAATAAATAATAAAATAATATAAAATAAATCTCAGCCCTCTTCTATATTTTGAGTGAGTGTGTGTATATGAATTGCTTTATATACACACATGCATGCATGCACACACAAACATTCTTCCCCTTTTTATTTACTGATGAAAATACTGTAAACATTTTCTGTCCAATGTTGAGGCTCATAAATTGAGTCCAGTAATTGTGGAACCCCCAAATTGTTGTATCTACAGCAATTAGAGTAGAGCATTGTAATGTTGAATTTTAGATAGATAGATAGATAGATAGATAGATAGATAGATAGATAGATAGATAATCTTTATTGTTATTTTTTTATTGTGAGCACATTGGTCCACATTAAAAATAAAATTCTGTTGCCTGCTCTCAAAAATATATATATATCTAACCATACATATACATAACACACATGATACACACACACCCCATACATATATATGTCCATTTTGAATACATAGCGGAAAGTGGAAACTTGAGAGTTCACAAGATTGATGCTATATAGAACACTGTGACTACATTTGGATGTTCAGATTCATGAAGTCTTCACATACAACTTATAAAGTTACACTTTTTACGAATTAGAATTAATATTAAAGATTGACTTCACCTTTTCTACTTTTCTAACTGTCTAAGGAAGCATTGGCTGTTTTCAAACACTTTCTCTGGGGTTTATACATGAAAGTTATGCAAATCAACGATGACAAGTACAAAGCAATAACTTTTGTGTAGATGTAACAGAATGTTCTCACCATATTCAGCAGACTAAAAACTAAATGGATGTGGAGATGCTTTAGAATTATCCCAACTCCTTTCTGCATGGCCAAATCAATTTTAAAGCAGGCACTCTATGCAGCAACCCTTCCCACAGTTACAAACGATGCAATCCACATTTCACTGAAATCAGTGACAAATTACATAGTTAATTAAAAAATACACTAGCATGTTCCCTTGGATCAAAATATATAGGAATGTAAGCTAGAAAAATATAATAGTGTTCTTGGGATCTCAAATAGATTTGTTTTAGGCAGTTTCCGGTGATCAAAAATAACATTATTGTTTTGTCTTTTCTGCTTTTTTCCAGCATTTAGAAAAGGGCAACTCAAAGTTGTTTTTCAGTAATTCTCTCTATTTGTATTTATGTCACTATCAAACTCGTATCAAGTCAAAGACTATAAAGGATTTTCTTTCCTTTTCTTTTTTCTTTTCTTCTCCCAGTAAATGTATCTTTAAGGCATGATGATTAAGGAAAGAAAATGTCCACAGAAGCCCTTGGTTAAATACAGAGATGGAAGGGGCTATTCCATTCCCCTTGACAACGATATCTCTATATTCTGATAACCATCTGCTAGAATCAGATGGTATATGTCTTGGAACATCTGGATAATGGGGTTTCAACTGTAATCTCATTAATTTAATATTTCTGTTTAGGAGATAAGGCTCTTTTATATGAGCTTTCCAAGATGGATAAAGCTTTTGTTGTTCACATAAGGCACAATTCAAAGAAAGTTAAGTATACCAAGTCACAGTCAATAATCCTGCTCCTGACTTTTAAGGCCACTGCTGATTACAGTTAAAGAAAGTGAAGCCCTTGTATCATGGATGGTTTTTTTCCCCTCTTAACTTTTTCACTAAGTATATAGGAGAAAGCTTTCTAGCATTTTAAGAAGGTTTTTCTTATTTCACGTGTTCATTTTTTCAGATTTCAGTTATCTTCAGGTTTTTCTTATTTCATTTTTCAGTTCTCAGTTATTTTCAGTTTTATTTCCTTGCCACCAATTCCCAAAAAAGAATATTATAGTACTATTAGAATAATACTAATATTACTAATTAGTGTTAGAGTAATTCTAATACTATATTAGATGCTGAAACTTCTAATTTTTAGAAAAAGGACAAAAGTTATCCCTTACATAAACTGAACATAAACTGAACAATTAATTGGGGACAAATTGAGCCTTATGCAGCAATCTTTTCTTCTGCTAGCTACTGCTATAATTGGAAAATAAGTTTGGGGATAATCTGTTTTATAAACTGAGGCAAAGCTGAAAGGGATGATTCATGGTAAAATTATAAAGAACTTTGTTTTTTGTCTCCTAATCTGAAAATGACATTTTATTCCATTTTTAGTCTTTTGAGCAGAATTTTAAGAAGACTAAAAAAGTCTGGATATTATTTTAGTCTTTTCGTAATATTCTTGTTTAACCCTTCCCTCACAAAATATGCTGTGTTTATTTATTTACAGTTAAACTAGGGAAAAATATTAGAATGCCTTTAAAAAAGGACTGACAAAAAAAAATCACATATGATCTTCCATCCATCCATCCATCCATCCATCCATCCATCCATCCTTCTTTCCACATTCTCTTCCTCAAACCCTACAAAAAAAAGCATGACACAGAGAAAGATATTAATGACATAAGCTAACACAATTTTTGAATCTTCACTAAATATCTAGCTAGAGCAACATTGCATTTTTTATTTTATTACCTCTTAAGAAAAGTTAAATAAAGAAATAATGAGAGCAAGCTAATTGCAGATGAAGCAGAATAGTAGAAATAGTCTTTCCTTAACACCTAAAAAAATTAATGAGTAATGACAGAATTTCTGGAATTCAGCAAATTTTTCAATTTGCTGGTTTGTTTATATATTCAGTTTGTATGTTTGCCTAACACACAAAATGATGGTTTACAACAAATTTAACAGCAATGATAGTAAGAATACATATCAGAAACAAATATAGCAGATTAGCAACAAAGACATCAACTAATAGTCTTTTGAGGGTGACTCATCTAGAAGTTTGACTCCATGGCTCTAGGAATACACAGTGCTTTTCACTGCTTTTATGAAAGAACAATATGCTTGGAGCATATTTTGAAAAACAAGTTGTTCCCTAGAATACTTGCCACACTAGTGAAGGGATATTTCCTGGTTTCAATCAGATGATATTATTTGATAGAAGAAACAAAACATGCCAACTCCTTCAGGTAGGATGAAAAGAACTATGGGATACTGCCAAATAACTTGGCCCTATGTCAGTGTTGGTGAACCTTTTCGGCATTGAGTGCCGAAACAGGAGCGCACATGCATGTATGGGGGAGCACCAGAAACCGAAAGAACAGCTCTCCAGCGTGCATGCACACACAGCCATCTAGTCTTCTGGGTTCTGGCATGCATGTGTGTGCGAAGACTAGCTGGCTGGTGCTCATGCGCATGTCGTAAACCAGAAGCTCAGCTTCCCGGCATGCATATGCCACTCTTCCGATTTCCAGTGCTCCTACATGTGTGACCAGCTGGCGGATGTGCATACATGTACCAGAACCCAGCAGAGCAACAGGTAATGGCTGGCATGCCCAGAGAGATTGCTCTGCATGCCACTTCCGGTATGTATGCCATAGGTTCGCCATCACAGCCCTATGACATGAAGGCCTTTAGATTATAGTCAATATTTTGAATTGCAGCAACTTCCAAATAGTCTTCAAGAGCAGTCCCACAATGTGATGATCCAAGCAGAAGGTATCTAAGAATTGAGTGAGCCTCCTGATCCAGAATGGTCAAAATTAAGTAATTCAAAGGACTTTCTGGCCATGACTGCCACTTGCTCTTTTCAGACTTATCAGGGTTAAATATTGATAGTATCACTTAGTCAACCTATATATTACAACATAAGTAGAGATGTATAACAGGCAAGTGGATGACCCCCCCCCCCCCTGCCCTGAGATTTAACAGAGGTGTTCAAAAAGAACAGGGCAAGTTTCAGCCTACAACCTCTATGGGGATTTTTTTTAAAGCAGCAAACATATAGCAATAGCAACAACACAGACATATACTGCTTTAAAGTGCTTTTTACAGCCCTCTCTAAGCGGTTTATAGAATCAGCATATTGCCCTCACAATCTGGATCCTCATTTTACCCACCTTGGAAGGCTGGAAGGCTGAGTCAACCTTGAGCCTGGTGAGATTCAATGCCAAATTGCAGGCAGCTGGCTGAAAGCAGAAGTAGCCTGCAATTACTACACTCTATCCTCTGTGCCACTGAGGCTTGAAATATTGGAATATTGAAAATATTGAATATTGAAAATATTCCTTGTAAATTGGATGGTATCTAATTATTGAAACTATTACTGCTACATTCATGTCTGAAGCACAAGGTGCTTCTGGGCTGAAAGGATTAGCAGTGACATCACCATTGCCCAGGGGATGCCAAAAGGGGTTCTTTTATGTCCGTGTGATTTTCCTACTGAGGGGTACCTATTTATCTACTTGCATTTGAATGCTTTTGAAGGACAGAAGCTCATTCCATCACTCAACTCCTGCTCAACTCATACTTTGAACAGTTGAGCCGTTGACCTCTCAATTGTCTTCTGTCTCAGCATCCTGACCACATGAGCCACCAGGTTCCCTATAACTGAAACTATTTACATTGTGCATGTGTTCATGTCCCCAGTCATGTATGTGCATTGTTCATGTAAAGGCGCCTGCCCCTCCCTACCCTCCAGGCTGCCAACCCAAAAGTTTGGGGAATTCTGTCTTAGAAGATATTCTCTATGTACAAGTTCTTCTATTACTGGAAAATGAAGATGGATCAATACTTGGATTCACTGGGAGGTTATAAACACTGAGAGAATATCTGCAGAAATGTGGCAAGCAAGAGAAACTGAATGAGCAAATATGGAGACTAGCTTAGTGGCCCACAGATTGGAAGAGGACAGTCTACATATCAATGCCAAAGAAAAGAGATTTGATCAAACATGCAAACTTATTGTATATTATCCTTAATTTCACATAGTATACAATAATGCCTAGGGTCTTCCAATGCAGCTTACAGGTCTTTATGGAAAAAGAGTATCGTGCATTCAAGCTTTAGGGCAGGCCATGAAACAAGAGACACTATTCCTGAAAAAGCCAAAGAATACAAAAAGAAATCACTCTTTGCTTAATTGATTATTGAAAAGGCCTTCAGTTGTGTCAACCACATCAAGCTGTGGATTCTCCTAAGGAAAATGGGAATCACAAACATCTCAGTATTGTCATATGAAACCTATACATAGTTTAGGAAACCACAGACTGGGTGGTATGTAATGCATCAGCAAAGTGGGAGACAAAACTGTATGCTGTTCTCATTTATTCAACCTACAGTATATGCTGGATTGAAGGACATAGGATTGGAAATAATATGAGTGTAGTTTTAAAACTAAAAAACCCCATCAATCACTTAGGCTATACTGCAACACTGTTCGGATAACTGAAAATGCAAATGATTTGCAAGCTCTAGAATGTCAAGGAGCACAGTGGGAAAATGGGACTAAGATTAAATACAAAGAAAACCAAACGAATGAAAAGAGGTACAATAACCAGCCTTAGAACTGACAATGAAGATATTGAAGAAGGGAAATAGTTTATGCCTTTCATAATCAACTATCAACAGCAGAAGGGTCAGCAGTCAAGAAATACAGATTAGCACTTGGTAGATAGCAGTGAAAGTCTTGGTAAATGTTTTGGTAAAGGAATTCAGATACTATTACATGCCTACACCTACAAAGATCAAGACAATGATCTTACCTGTGACATTCTATAGAAGTGAAGGTTGGACTTTGAAGAAGCAGGATAGAAAGAGTATTGATACTTTTAAATCTATTATTTAGAGTAGTAAAATCAATAAGTAATTTGAAAAACTACAAAAAGACATTCCCACCCTAGGTGAATGAGTTTTAAAGTGATGAATGCACTTTCATTAAAGCAAATGCAGAATTATGCATGTTGGAGCAACAAAACCAAAAACTTCCAGCTGTCACATACATATTAATATGATCTAACCCGGCACTAACTGATTCAGTGAGATCTTGGAGTTGTGGTGAGCAGATCAAAGAAAAGACTGACCCTTTTTGAAGTCCCTTTTTTTAAAAAAAAAGGCAAACTCTATGCAAGGTATCATAGGGACATAAATGAAAAGAACAATGACTAAGTATTAATACTCTGATAGTAAACGTGGAGCTGCATTTAGAATAGTTCTGGTCATTATACTTTGAAAACAGTTGCAGAGCCAGAAGTCATGAAGAAAAGAGCAACACAATGAGAACAGCAGATTGCTTGCTTCTTATTGCCTTTTCTATTTATATTCTATTTATATTTAAAAGTATATAAGGGGTGATAACATAAAATAATGCATGATATGAAAAAGTGTGTACAAGGAAAAGTACTTCCTTTTTTTTCACAATATTCCTTCCCATTGTGCATCCACCAAATATGAAAGCAGGAAGAGGAAAAGTAGTCATAATCAGGTTAAATCCTTGCTTAATGATGGCAACCAGGACTGTTAGAATTGCTGTCATTAAGCAATGCAGTCACATGATGTTGTGCTTTATAGCAATAGCAATAGCATTTTCGCATTAAATACTGCCCCACAGCACTCTTTAGGCAGTTCACAATGTCGAACCATTATTTGCATATTGTCCACAACAATCTGGTTCCTCATTTTTAGCAACTTCAGAAGAATGGAAGGCTGAGTCAACCTTGAGCTGGTCAGGATTGAACTCTTGGAGGAGGCAGAATTTGCCTGCAATACAGCATTCTAACCACTGCACCACCATATCATTTATGACCATATCTATCACTTATTGATGGAAATTTGAATCCCAACTGCCCGTGTAATATGAGGACTATGTATAGTTCTTTTTAATGTAGATTTAATTTTGATTGAAAAAAATTCACAGAAATAAAATGAAATAATACAGTCTAAGAGTACAGAAAAAAGAAAAATGTGAGGTAAGAAAAAAAAGACAATCAAAACATATAGAAAAAGATACAAAAAACCCCAAAACATATAAAAAAACTATTTCCAATTTTCCCTTACAGCATTTACAATCTTATCCTAATCCTTCCCTCATCAAAATTGTATCTTAATTCTCTTTTTCAAATACTCAACATTTTTCAATCAGCAAATCCATAAATCACGGGTTTGTTTCTTTTGAATTTCAACAAAAAGTCCATAAGAAGTTTCCAGCCTCTGATAAAACTACTCGTTGTCTTTATTCCTGATCAAACAGGTCAATTTTGCCATTCCCGCCTATTCCATAACATTTACAATTTACTCCTCCATTATGGGTAGGACTATCTGTAGTTCTGTTGGCTGTATATCACCTTCTGCTTCAGAAATATATTTTCTGTGGCATAGTCTGATAAGATGCTAGGCTCTAGAGGCCCTTGGCCTCACCCAGTAGAATTCTCTCTCTCTTCTTAATAATCATGGCACCGTCCCAAGATATGGCTTGCAGTCTGGGAGCTATTAATTGTATGTACATATAATATACTCCCTATATAAAAAATCCTATGAAACACACATTTTGTTTTGCAGATATTGATCAGGTAAATTGATTCAAAGCATCAAACAGAGCTGTGATATGGCCGGCGGCACTGTACTGTATCAGATATCATTGCATAGAGGAGGAAATTCTCCACAAATTATAGCCATACTAACAATACAGATTGAATCATTTATTTTTAAATAAAGGAATATTTGCCTTTTATATGCATATGCAGTATCTAACCCCATTTCAATATCTTATAAATAATTATTTCCTCTGTACATCAAATCAGTAAATATTTTAAAGGGGGGGATGTTCCTGAAGAAGTTATTATATGCAGGGGTGGGATTCTATCAGTTTCACTACTGGTTCGGTGATTGTGTGCTCTGTGAGCACCTATTGCGTGCTTCACGTGCATCTATTTCACGCTTCATGTGCACCTATTGCATGCTTCACGTGTAACTATTGCGTGCTTCAAGTGCGCCTATTGCGCGTTTCATGTGCGCCTATTGCACCCTTCACACGCACCTATTGCACACTTCACGTGTGTGCACAGCTTTCCAAACACCAGCTGAGGCACGGCAATCTGCTCTGCTGTGCCAATCAGCTGAGAGGATAAAAAAGAGAAAAGTGCAGGAGCGGGTGAGAGGGGCAGCCCTGTGCTCTTCTCTTCTTTATCCTCTCAGCTGATTGTCAGAGGAACTGGTTCACTCCCAGCTGATCGTCGGAGATACCGGTTCACCTAAACCAGTCTTAACCGGTAGAATCCCACCCCTGATTATATGGTCAGGAATGTTTTGCTGAAACACAATCATTTTCACCCTCTTTATTATACAATATTCTTGATGATATCAATAGACTGCTGAGGGAAGAAGTTGAAGTTAGAACTAAACATTTTCTGTCACAGGGTAAAATAGGAGCAATGTTCAATTTTCTTTTTCAAAAAACGCATCCCTTGATATTTTGCCATCTTGTGTCTTTCTAATACAGCATTATTTGAATGTTTTACAGTGCAAATTTGCTTCCGTACCATTTCGTTTCCCAAAGGCCATTGACTACATTACTGATACAGTACATCGGCTAACAATCACAGTTCTTCTTTTGCAATTTCATATGCAGGCATCAAAAGATTAACATCTTCTAAAAACACTGGAGAAACACAACAATCACTGTTACCAAAGAAAGTACTTTTTGTCCACAAAGTTTCTGTATTTGTTTTATAAGTTCCTACATGTTTATAAATGTGTGAAAACAAACAAAAGTAGAACATGAAGTGAAATGCTTGGGTGGAAAAAAAATCACATAGATTTCATTTTACGTGGGCTATTAATTTATAAAATGACATGCATACTCCTCCCACACACACACATCTGCTATGTATATGGGTGTGTTTTGGGAGATTAGGCTGAAACTGCCACACTTAAAGATGAAGCAACCATGCAAGTAGAATGGACAAAAGCCAGGAAAAGCTCTCTTACAGAAAGTGGTTAAAAAGGACCCAAGTGCTTAAGGAAACAAAGGGGGAAAATGTCACCTGAATCAGACAAATGAAGTTGGGACTGAGCACATGGGAAACCCTTCCTCAAGTCCTATCAACAGCTACCAGGCTTGTAAATCAACAAGGCAAGGATAGCTGTCACTCTTGTGAATCAACAAAGCAATCTCCTGACCCAGGGAGATTTTAAAATTTTAAAATTTTGATTATATTTGTGGGGTTTTTAAATTTGGGGTGTTTTTTAG
>JAOYMU010000002.1:3210060-3229591 GCA_025802295.1 Psammodynastes pulverulentus | reverse complement strand
CATGTACACTGAAGAAGGTATTTAATTTCGTTGTACGAGGTACAATGACAATAAAGTGAACTAACTAACTAAAAAAAATGAATCCCATCACTGGTCTGGTTCTTATCTAAGTGTTCATTGTCAAAGAGGAGCACAGAGCAATAGCTTCTCTACTTCATGGCTGAATGTAACATTAAATATTGGTTTTCAACAGCTGTGCAACTTCCAAAAACTAGATGACATTTTTAGGTGCTTCTGATAACACCCAGCTCTATTTTTCATTTTCCTCAAAATCAGAGAAGTCCTTTAAATCTGCAATAATTTCAGCAGAATAATGGGCTAGTGCAAGGTTATATAATGAAAGCATTAACAAAGAACAATTATGAAAAGAGACAGTTGTTTAATCTGAATTATTTTTTTCTGTCTTTACACCAATGAGGTTTATAATGTAATCTACTGGGATAGGGACAAAAATATTTTGGGGTTCAAAACTGCCTATTGATGTCTAGAGTTGTGGCAATATGAATAGACTGGTAGTGTTAAAAAGCCTCTCTTGGACAAGAATTTGGTTTAACTTTGTGTATTTCAGAATCGCATATAAAATACTGCAATATGTCCTACTCAAGGTAATCTCAGAAGACTCTTAGGAAGTGTGATGAGTGCATAAGGATGAAAGTAACGACTTTACAGATTTTTACTGCTTCTCCTTTGACTCAGCTTCAATAATAAGTGATAACCTTTGAAGCCCCACATTTGGTAACTGTATGTTTAAAATATTTCCATTCCATATTTATGTTTCCACTTCCTTATTTGAAAAGAATTTTCAAGTTAGATATTTTCAGGTTAGATCATTTGAATCAGTGAAAGTGTAAGTTTCAGTTTTCTGCACAATGACACTGAGGGGATAAAAACTACTTTTATTTGTTTTAATTTTACATTTTATTTTATTTTTAACATCTATCTTATAAAAAACTCTTGGTGGTTCTTATAAGTCTTGCAATCTTTGTAGATTTTCTGCCATCATACAATACTTAGTCTAAGTATTGTATGTATTGAGTCAGTATTGACTCCTGGTTGTTGGCCAGACAACACTCTATAGTTTTATTGGAAAGATTTCAGAACTGGTTTGCCATTGTCTGTTTCCTACGGCTGAGAGAAGGTGGCTAGCCCAAGGTCATCCAGATGAGTTGATGACTAAGGTAGGATTAGAATCATTGTTGGGTTCAACAGGTTCGCACCTATTCACGAGAACCAGTTGTTAACTTTCTAAGCAGTTCAGAGAACTGGTTGTTGGAAGAAATCTTCTTTTGTTTGTTTTTTTCACTTTACAGGGCTAACCCTGTAAGTAAGTAAGTAAGTAAGTAAGTAAGGAAGGAAGGAAGGAAGGAAGGAAGGAAGGAAGGAAGGAAAGAAACATTCTGGTGTTGTTTCTAGCCTAATCTTTATTGCCCTGCTTGGTTAACTCACATAACAGCTAAGGGTTCTTGGCAGTATGCCCAGCCTTACTGTTGCCTGAGCTCTATTCAGTCACATGATCACCCAGCCACGCCTACCCAGCTTGTCATTAGGGCAGAGAACCGGTTGTTAAATTATTTGAATCCGACCACTGACTAGAACTCTATGATATATACCACAAGGAATGGCCATGGAATGGACCTCTCACTTCCCATCAACCCTGATTGGAACTGTTCTTTAAGAAAGGAGATGAAGCAGCACAAAACTGTGCCATCCAACTGGAAACTCCTCAACTAGCCATAGTATCAAAAGCCATTGAGAATTCAAGGATGGAGCACTACCCTAACTTGTTCTTACCGCAGATCATCCACAAGTACAACAATGCTGTCTCTGTCCCATAACTGGGACTCATATCTGTCCAGAAAAGATCTAGATAACCATGTAGTTGAAGAGAATCATTCCACCAGGACAGTGGTGTCAAACTGGCAGCCCAAGGCCAGATGTGTCACATGCAGGCTCACCCAGCTCCCCAAAGAGAAAAACGTCATGATGATACATCACTAACAGCCACGTGACATGGCGAGTTTGACACCCATGTTCAAGGATATTTTCATCCAATGTATTTGTTTTTCTATTTCTGTCTTTCATTTGGACTTGAAGCAGGACTTTCCTGCATTGTGCTATTTCTATGCCTGTGTGTGACATCAAATGATTACTTGATGAAGTTAATGCCCAAAATTTTGGAGAAAGGAGCGAGTCTGACACAAAGCTCTTAGAATGTAACAAATTTAAATAGCAGCATATAATTTTGCTACTTCTGAGTTTTTAGAAGTTGTCTTATTTTTAGAATCCTTCAATATGCATAGATTTTTTTAAAGAGCCTTAAGCTATGATGTTTTATGACTCCTTTCATAAAATTTATATTTAATCATACCTTTAAAAATTGTTCTCATTCTGCCACTCAGTGTTACTAACCAAGAAAAGCCCTTCAATTCAATTCTACATTTTAACTATTTTTTTGTGTGTGTATTTCAATCCTTGACAACTTCTTAAGTGGTACATGATATGAATCACAATGAAACATCTATGAGTAACATGTGAGCAGCACTTAAATAAATGTTTTCTGTTTGAAATTAGTTTCACAATTTACTGTCAAAATGTTTTTTACATTTCTAACATTGTGATTTGATTTTTGCTGCTAAAATTCTTAGCATAAAATGGATTCCTCTTTTTGGAAGCCGGGTACTTAATAATCAATGTTATGTTTAGGTGATATTTATTTAATATCAACCAGTTCCACTATGTGAACTTTGCAAAATAGAAATCTAAACAGATAGGATTATAAAATCGCAGTCAACTCCAGTTTCAGCCAAAATTCAGTAGCCCTAAGCTCAGTTGAGATCAGGACAAATCAATTATCCCCAGTTGATCATTTGGAACAGATTCCATTACTGAATCTCATTGGCAACACTGGAGGTCAGGCTAGTATTACATGATTTTTCCCTGCATTTCTTCATTTAGTAAAGAATCTTCACATTCCTTTTCCCTACCAGAGTTGTTTGCCTTTTATTTTAAGCAGTGACTGATTCAACCATTACTAAAATGTTCTGTTGTTCTCCAGAACCTAGCCGAAAATTTTCCAGAATTGTTACTTTGAATGTTGTTGAAAATATAAAATTATTAACCAAATTATTAATTTCACATGGCTGGTAAATAACAATACATCTAGCAATATGGCTGGTATGATACCCCCCCTTGCTTATTTTATTTATTTATTCAATTTATATAACTCCTAATTCAAACCACTAGAAAGACTCTGGGAGGAAAATAATAATTCAAATAATTTAAAAATGATAGAAAAATAAATTAAATGTAAAGGCTTTTTGGTCTTTTGGCTGAGATCAAATGCAATTAGCAGCCAAGAGAAATTATAATCTGCCAGTACCAACATAACAGGAAATAAGGCCCTACATACATTCAGGATTCCAAGTCCAGGCACATAGCCAGACCTGTTAGTCTTGCTAGCAGGGTATAGGGGCCATCCTAATCTTGAGAAAGAGGATATTTCTTAGCCAACACCATTTACAACTCATGCAGGTGCATTCTATTGCAGCTCAGGCTTTGGAATTCTCCCCAAGGACAGCCTCATGTAGAGTGCATTCAGTAGCCAAATGGAAGATTATAAGGGCATGAGTGACAGTGAGCAGAGCATCCTGTTCCAGGAATGGACACAACTGGTACACAACCCAAAGATGTGCAACACTTCTACCACCTGGATTTCCAGCAGGAGCTGTGAGTCCAGAAGGACCTCCCAGATTGCACACTGGGTCCATCTGGAGCAATGCCACCTATCCAGCATCAGAAGTGGAAAAACCTTGTTACTGGAAGATCCAAGCACCCAAGCTATTCACTCTTCCTGGGTAAGTGAACTGAAGCCCATTGTGTTATATCCAGTAGACATATGTAGATATTAAAGGGAGAACCGAGCTCTGTGATATAAGTTTCAGAAGCAAGAAGAAGGGTATTCAGGGGGTCTTCAGTAGCTATATCTGATATCAATGTCCTTTTGCTGAAACAAATATTTTATAATCAATATGTATCTGGACATGTGAGATAGGAAATGATCTGATCTTGCAAAAACAAAGTATGAACATGTAAATATAAATTCAACACATGCACAAAAAATAGTTTGTCATGAAAATGACTGGCTGCAAAAATCCCTGGATTGGGGCTGAAAGGCGAAAGCGGAAGAAGTATGTCCATCCCATATTTGGGTACACCAGGTTGCCCTGATAGGAAAAAAAAACACTTAATGTCTCCCCTGGTATAGCTGACAAAGCAAGGAGAACCCATGGCTTAAAGGTTAATACATCTACCTAATATGCAAGCATCCTGGGTTCGAATCCCAGAAGGGTATGGCTAGCTGATGAGAGCGAATTACCTTGAACTAGATCTATACTAGTTTCCCTTTATTTCTTTGTTTGGTGAATATAAATTCAACTCAAAGTGTGAACATATTTAAATAGAAACTATAATTATGTGAATTGGTTCTGTATGTCTAATTATCAATCTAGAATCATCCAAGATTATTGGATCAATGCATATCGTTGCTCTATGAACCAGTCAAGATTAGATTACATAAGCATGCTTATCCTAAGCTGGTCTATACAATGATTGCACCTGTTATCCGGAGAGCTCTAAATTGTACAATAGTCTATGTGCATAAAGAAAGCTTTATTTATGAATATGAATAAAGAAAACTTTCTTTGTAATTTTGTAATGTGTGCATAGGAAAGTTATTAGACCAAAAATATGATAGCGGGACAAAGCCCATTAATTTGTTCTTTTTTCTTTCTTTTTTTGCATTTCTACTACATGGATAATGAACTACTGAAAAAAGTTAGACTATAATGTATATTCCAATGAGAATTAGACTATATTGTAGGAAAGAAAAGACAAATTTATGAATTCACTGACCATTTTATCGGAGACCCTGCAACTTGAATGTGGCAACTTGAAAATTGCAAATTATATTCATTGGCATATGCTTTCTTCCCAAAGATTATTTGCAGACGATGTGAATTTGTTGAACTATAATTCTGTTCCTCAGAATTAATACTGACTTAATTAAGCTGGTGGTCTCCCCAATAAATTTCAACTCTGCTGACCAAGTGAAAAAGCATATGTATCTGTGCCAGGAGGATACTGTACATAATTTTAGTTAAATCAGTGTCATTGACAATTCCATTCAGTTAAATATTCACTTACATCTTATCTCTTAGGAACTATATAAGTCTATAACTAACAAAACGTCCTTTAAACTATCAGCAAGATTGATTAATACTTCCTCTATATCGTACCATTTCTTTTTCTGTAGTAAGGAAATATTTATTCTCATATAAAACAGCAGTTATAACAATGCAAGTAATAGTTTGTTTGGTTTGTATGCTCTTGTCAGCAAAGAGGCAAGCACAAATTATCACTCCTTTACTGGTGTGAGATATATAAGTGTAGATCAGGAGTTCCCAACTGGGGGTACGAGATGATATTCCAGGGGGTTCAAAAACTTGGGTTTACAAGTTTCAAAATTATAGTGTATATGTATAATTATAGGCATATAATTATTTATTTTTTTAAGGGGGCAAGAATATATCAGAAACGTTCTAGGGGTGTGGGGTATAGAAAAGTTTCAGAATCCCTGGTATAGATGATATAGACATATAGTTTCCCATTCTGTAACCTTCTAATGCATTTTTCCTCTGTATTGGTATATATTCACGAGTCAATTTTTTCTCAATGTAGACCAATATTCTGAAGGACTAACTACTATTGAACTACTATCCAGTATGGGAGCTTCAATAAGAAATTCAGCATCAAGTCAACTACACACAGAACAAGTACAGTTAGCATTTAACTGTGCTGAATTTTATAGAATGTTCTCTTGTAGGTGGTAATGATATATTTTAAGTGAATGGAAGAATGCAGGAATGATTCTTGAAATTATTGACAGGTGCCAAAGAGAAGAGGCAGAAGAAACATTTTGATCCTTGAGAATCACAATGGAACCGATTGGGATAATCTCCAGTCTTTCCAGATGTTGTTTATGTTTAAGACATATCTAAGGTCACAGTGAAACTACACACAAATAAGGTTTTTATTTTTTTTTGTAAGATGTCCCTCTGAGGTATTTCTGAGATGTTGCCACTGTGCTTCAAAAATCAGAGATATGCAGGAATATAGGGAAAACCTAGATTTCCTATATTTTCCATTTAACTCCTAGGAATCAACTATCATCTTCTTTTAACGACCCCATAATCTCTTGTGGAATGAAATCTGGGCAACTGAATGGAGCTGAGAGTTTACTGGCCAGGTGCCATTCCTGTCGCTAATGCGGAGTTATATTCAGCAGATATATTCTCAATGTGCCCAGAGCGAGAAATATCTGCCTCTACCTAGGATTGAAATTCACAGCCTCCTAATTGTAAAGCGAAACCTCCACCTCTAGCCACTGCACCACTTTCCAAGGAATCAACTACGCGAAATCCATATAAGACATTCTATAGCAAAAGGTAATAAATTAATGACTGTTTTGGATTGCTCCTAAAGTTCCTTTCAACTTGCTGCTGATTTAAAAAAATATTTTGAATATGTATTCATCTATTTTCAGTTATAGCTTTAGCATATTATCAGTAGTACTAATATTTTAGTACTATTGGCAGTAAACCAGTTTCAGAAATAAACTTCAAGCTCTTGATCCAGCGCTATTATTACCAGCAATAGTCATATTTTATTAGTCTTCTTGGCAATAAACAACTTGATCCAACTCTAATCATGCACATCCAGTCTTCTGCAATAACTAATTCACATAAATATAAATACATTTTCTCCTGTTCCAGAAACACAGTAAGTGAGGCCCACAAATTCACTGGATCCCAGATGAATCCTGGAACACTATTGATGTTAATGACAAACCTACACTTATGTTCTTTACATCTATAATTGCATATATACATTCATTTACTTTATTTTGAATAGAGCGTTCGACTCGAATAAAATGCTGGCCATTTGTTTCTTCGCTTCAATTGCCTTTCACTTACTCTTTGGCTAAAATAACACTGAGTTGAATAATTATCAACAGCTTGATTATTGCGGCTCTTCTGATTCCATGCTCATTTCTTTCCCATGTATTCAGAATTCTCTTTCTACAATTTTGAGTTGACACTAGCATATATCTATAAAATACTTATAATAAATCCAATAAAGCTGTGGGGTTTTTTATTCGTGTATAATAATACTCTGGATAAATCTTAAGCTTTCTGGGTCTTATGTGACACTAAATTAAAATCTGGTCTTGTATGGCATGTTCATTCCCTTCCTTGTCCCCACTGTCTTTCATTTGATATCAGAAAAATTACCAGGGGAATATCAACCTATATTTCTGCTCTTTGAAAAAATTCATACACATCAATGCTGCTGGGCAGTCTTCAAGGTCGTTCTTATAATGCTTGAAAATTATCCCTCCAACGTCTAATCAGTATTTTCATTTGTGGTCCTCTATGTTCTGATTTCTGAAGTTTTCTTGCATAGATCAGCTTTTAATCAATCAATCATTCTACACTTGTATAGCACTTTCATGCTATGGATCTGAAGAATATTTCCAGACAATATGATAATGTGGACAATCACATAAAAGCTCTACCAGGGAAAATTCTGAACCTAGAATGCAAATTGTACTTCAATTATAAATTTTTCCATTGCCAAATCCATCCCCCCCCCATTCAGGGATCACCTTTAACAGAATAAACACATAACTGATAGCAGTGATTAAGCTTGTATAAATCATTTCAGTACAGAAATAACAATACTTTAAAAATGCAAAATTAGATTTACATTTATAGAAAGCCAGTAAATTTTTAACCATAAATATATACCCTGAATATGAAATAGCTGTATTTGATAAGCTGATAATAAGTCAATGTAGCGATGAAAGAAAAGTAAATGCAGCATTGTGAAACTATAGATTGTTATACACAATTCTATAAACTAGGATTTCAGAGTTGCTTTGGAGTTATATTGTGGTTTCTGTGGAGTTGCAGTAAGGTTAAAAAGTCAAAATGGCAGCTCTGACTGCAAAGTTGAAAATCCATCTCTATTGTTTGAAAAATATTTTTGCCTGTAAAAAGGTGTGGGGCTTTGATTGCACAGTCATCTTGCCATTTTGAGTTTTTAAAAAATATTCCCCCTGTTAATCATATTCCTGATTAAATGAAAACTTAATTCTCTCCCAGCCAAATCCTCTAAACCAGGAGTGTCAAATTCACATCAACATGGCGGCATCACTTGACATATTTGGACTTTTTTTTCCCTTTTCTAAACTGGGCGTGGCCATGGCCAGCGTGTGATGCATCTGGCCCATGGACCGAGAGTTTGACAGCCCTGCTCTAAACCCTTTCTTTATAAACAAAACTTTCAGCTTCTCTGTATCTGCTGCTAACTAATTGTATAGATCCTTTGCACCTACAAGTTATTCTCTCCATAAAGAGTGGCATCCCCAGTTAGGCAAAATATTTCAGGCAGAAGCATCAATAGAATACAATATTTTTATTAAAAAAAAGAAAGAAACGAGCATTGTGGTGTCTCCCCCTATCATAATTTGCCTGGCACATAGATGTCCACCATATATGTGTGTGTGTGTGTGTGTGTGTGTGTGTGTGTGTGTGTGTGTGTCTCTGTGTGTGTGTGTGTGTGTTTGTAATTTTATTGATTAATTATGTGATTGATTATGTCCCATCAGTGCAGGCTCTTAGTGAGCAGATTTTCTCCATGATGATGTCTTCCTGGTCTTTCAGGACTTTCAATGGTGCACCTCTGAGCTGTAATAGGATCATCCTCTTCTCTTTCCTTTCAATTTTCCCAGTATGAGACCATTCCCCAGAAAATTGGGTCTCTATGTAATGTGTCCAAGCTGGTGTAAATTGAACTAGGTCATTTGTGCCTCAAATGAAAACTCTATGATTTGTTCAATGTGTAAATGTATATCTATATGTTTGTCTTGTTGGCTGTCCATGATATTCTTAGAAATCTTTTCCACATCAGTATTCCAAAGTATCAATGCCGGTACTCTTTGCTTAATGATTGGTCACTGAATGATCATTAATGATCAAGAGCCTCGGTGGCACAGAGGAAAGAGTGCAATAATTGCAGTAACTTCTGCTTACAGCCAGCTGCCTGCAATTTGGCAGATCGAATCTCACCAGACTCAAGGTTGTCTCAGATTTCCATCCTTCTGAGGTGGGTAAAATGAGGACCCAAATTGTGGGGGAAATATGCTGATTCTGTAAACAGCTTAGAGAGGGCTGTAAAGCACTATAAATCGGTATATAAGTCTAAGTGCTATTGCTATTGCTATCTGATTTTATGACCAACCTCCATAATGTTACTTAGGACCTGTTTTTGGAGTTACAACTGTCACACGCACATATGCATGCCCATGGTCATGTGATTACACTTTGGATGCTTGTCAACCAGCTAATGTACAACCAATTGCAGGATCCCATGGTTATATGACTTTGATATGCAATTTTGTTTTCCTGGTTACCAGAAAAAAATGGCCATGCCAGGATATTGGACTGACTTAATAATCACATGGGTTGGCTTAATGATCACATAGTTTTCTCAATGACCGTAATGAAAACGGTCATAAAATTTAGTCAGGAGAGGTGGTGACCTGCTTAATGACCATCATATAACCAAAATTCTGAGTTCCATTGTAGTTATTAAGTGAGGATTACCTGTACTTTTTTTATCCTAGGTCTTCAAAACCCAAGGTTTGGGCCTCCAGAGAGTGTCACAAGCCATTCCCTTCATGATTCCGTTCTTTGTATATACAGACACATTAAAATAAATATCTATCTGAATATCTTTTCTACTACTACTCTATCAGGGCCTAGTCTACAATGTATATTTTGACTGCTGGTTCCTTTGCTCTCAATCCTAAAAGGAGGAAACTATCTCTTCAGTACTTTTATTGTCTGTATCTATTTTCAATAGTTTGTGCTTTTATGTATTTAATTGTAAATAATTAAAAAATATTTTTAAAATATTTTTTCACCCCTTAACTGATATTATTAGACTTTTTTTCAGATCCTTTGCATTTCTGGCTATCAGAATCGCGTCATCAGCAAAGTGGAGGATTGGGTGCTTAATTAATTGTACTTTATAATGCGGTGGCAGTTGTAATGGTAGTTTTGGATAAGTATTGCATCTTATTACAGCTTCAAATTTAGAAGAACATTGTTTTTGCTGACAGTTCCATAGTAGTGGCTACACTTGTTTGAATTTATCTAGCTTGGAAAGTTATAGTTAGTGCTTTGGCAGGACATCTCCAGAGATTAATAGCACAATTGGCTGATTGGGAAGTCAACATATATCCTGAAGGAGGCAATTACAAGCCACTTCTATTTTGTTGCCAAGAAAACATATCCATAAGCTCAACAGGAAACAAACTGAACTCAAAAGAGATGTCATTTTTAACACTTTAGTTAGCTTTAAAAATTTTCAAAGGATAAATGTTCACAATGTTCAGAAACCAGTACATCTCAGAAATCAGAACTGTTACATGGACATACCAAGGCATGTCCATCATGCAGAGTGTTGCTACGTTCTGGGCCAGTTGAAGCTTCCATGTGGATTTTAAGGCCCATGGTTTGTATTAGTTTTTATCTTATTCTTTTAAAAGTTTCGTAAAAATATATAGATCCAAATCAGGCAGCACCATATAAGGTAATTTTTAATCCACCATTAATTAATTTTATTACTATCAGATTTTTAGAAATCTGAAAATAAAATATATATCTTTCAAACAACAACAGATTTTTCAGGTCAGCTATATAATGGAGTGTAGTAGTGGGCATTTATGTAACTGTCAACCCACGGGCTAATGAAAAAAATGTTTGGAAGTAGTTGATGATTAATATACTTCTAAAAGGATACTTTTTAATAATTTAAAGATGAAGAATATTATTACCCAAAGGAATAGCTGTGTTAGTTTTTGCATCAAGAATAGCAAAGAATCTTTTGGCACCATAAGAATTAGTCATTTATTACTAAACAAGACTCAATAATGCACTTCATGAATTCCATAGATATACAACTGTTGCAGGTTGTGTTGAATAGCCAAGGAACACATGTACTATCATCAGAAGTCTTATGGTTAAAGGTATTAGCAAAGGATAGTTAGTACAGTTACTCGTAATCATAGTTGGAGACTTAAGTGTCTTTTAAAATGACTGGTTGAATCACAAAAAAGTGTTGTATATGATATGTTATTTATGTTTCAGGGAATCAAGCATATGGCATGACAGTTCTTAAGCTAACAGGTCTTTGGTTTTCTCTGAGATTATTTGTTGGCTTGCAGATATTTCATTAACCAAACTAGGTAACATCATCAGTGCTAGTGTTCTTCAGTTACAAATTGCTAAAATGATCAGACCAAAAATCATTCCAATATTTTGGAAGCCTTGAGAATTGCTTATCTTACTTCCAAAACTTGAAATCAGCAATAGGGTCTCAAGCTTTTTCTTTGAGGAACTGCAGAGGGCAAATCCACATTGTTGGCAATCGCATGCACACTTTGGCAATCCATCAGGGCCAAAATGCAGATGCCCTCATCATATAAAGTGATGAAACATAAACACAGAGATTTTCTCTTTTCTAAGTAATGCCTCCATATAAACATTGCTTGGATATGGGCCAGAGAGGGCCCTTCTGTACTCTTGTTTCATGCTCACAGGAAAGCTGTCATAAGAATTAATTGGGTCAGAGTACTATTCATATAAAATGGTCTAAAGAGCGATGTACAGTTTAATCCAGTAAAATATCTTCTGGTAGGAATCATAATTTATACTAATATCTAGCTTAAATCCTTTGTTTACATCAGAAATGTAAGAATTTCTTAATCACACTTCATACTTCCCATAGTCAAACTGCTCTTTTCATTTGGTGAGGCTGAGAAAATATATGTATATAAATTGCCATGATTCTGTTTTATTTCTTCTTCGAAGAGATATCAATCAAATAATTATTTTATTCAAGAATATCTAACCAATAATAATTCAGAAATCTCTCTATTTTTTATTTTTTAAAAGACATTTTTGTCCAAATGTTTAAGCGCCCTTAATTTAGAAAACAGGTTTTGTTTTGTTTTTTTACTTTTTTGGGTGCTGGCAGTCAGTCAGGGCCAGCTATTGGCAGTTGCCGACTTCTGACTGGTCCTTGGCAAAACATTTGGTCTGATCTTTTTGAAACTCACTTGCCAGCTGTACAAGTTCTCTTCAATGCTCATCTGTGCTTTGGAATTGCTTCTGGCTTGAGGGTTACTGTGATTGATCACGTTGGTAGATCTTGAAGAAGATGTAGAAGATCCAACTAACCATATGAGCCACAGAAAAAAATCACTGACTTGCTTATCATAAAGATCTGGCACTTTTTATTCTTGCCATAGCTGGAAGGTGGAACTCTCTATGGCCATAATGCTTAAACATTATGATGTGGAGGTCAATGTTTGAAAGCCAGCCATCACAAATATGGCCATGACACACACAATCTCCATATGATTGCCAGTGGTCCCTAAGTTTGAATAAAACTCTCACTTCAATAACATACTGTATATGGTAAAGCTGTTTGCATAGGAAGTTCAATGTACTGTATAGTGGGGGGATTTGGGAGGTAATTTTCCAGCCATCCACAAGATCTTTTATTGATTGATATATATTTTTTTCTGTCCAGTAAATTCTAAGATAGAATTGGGAAACCTGTTGCTATCCAGAAAATTTGGCACTAAAACTTCTAGAACTCCCAGCCTACATGCTGACTGGAAATACCTGGAACTTGAGTTGTAATACATCTGAATGTCACCAGCTTGGTCTACTTGAACAATGTCACAGAATCAGAACAATTAACTCCATATAAGTGTGACAGCTGTGTCTGCCTATATTTATCATTTTCAAATATGTGATTTTAATCACATCATTGCTATTGACAAGGCTGTTTCATGCATTTAGCTCTCCACTCTTAAAATAAAATCCCAATATCAAGCACAGACCAAAGATGGCAATATATACCACCCCCTTCTATTTCTTGGGTATGATCTACATGGAAAATTGTTCCATTATATTTTAAACCCAAGAAATTCCAATAATGATTATGATTAAAACATTGTATAATTCTGAAGTTTCCCCCACAAGATAGAAACGTAAAACATCTTCACTTTTTAAAATATGCATTGTGAAACCTTTCCATATAAATAATATGACCTATGAAGGGCAGCATAAGAACCCTAGAAGAACATTAATGTAAGATATTAATGCAATATTTTAAGCTTGCAGTTTTGAGGATACATGTCATGACCCCCTCAGTTTTCTTCAACTCTTAATCGCATGTAATTCAAATGTAGTTTCTATCGGAGTGGAACATCTGACTTTGTTTTACAAGTAATTCATTAATGAGTCACCTACATGCCTTAGGTGGTTTATATCCATTATCTCCACTTAACAGTTTGGCCTCAGGATGCCTTTCAATATAAATAATCTTCCAAGATGCTTGTGTAGCAGAACCATGTTTCTTTTTATAGTAAATCTGAAATTAGCTAATTTTATTTGACTTTCTTGAGATAAGCATGAATTATAAAATACTGTACATCTTGGAGTGAAATGGACTAATATGGAGCACTCCGATACACTCCCCACAAATACACTGAACATATGTTCCAGTCATTTTCCTTACATGACTTTCAACTGGTCAGGTAGAGTTTTAAACTAGACCTTGATGGATGAAGAGTCATTGTAAATTGGATCTCGCATTTCAGAAGTAATTCTTTAACACTCCTGGGACTTTCTCTGTCATTTGTACACTTCAAGGTGTAGATCCTCGAGAGGTCAGGAGGATTTACCATAAGTTCAGGATTATCTTTGGAGATATCCCCCCAAATTTCAGTTCTCTGAAATTTTTCGTCAAAGTTAACTGAAGAAATTAAATGTTAACATTGTTAAAAAGAAATCTGTATTCTAAATGTATTGCACCAAATTAATAGCATATTTGCTTTCCATAGAAAACAATGTGTGTTCTAGTATGATTAACTTGGATGGAGGACAACAAGTATTGACATGACCCTGTCAAGATGGAATGGCTTTGCGTGCACACAATCCCAAGATCCAGGACTTTATCATCTTTAGTTCTGGATGGGGTAGCAATATCCTAGATGTATCCAGTCCACAACTTGGGGGTTGTCATGGATTCTCAACTCCTGCTCAATGAGCAAGTGAAAGTCGTGGCTAGCAGAGTCTTTGCACAACTTTAGAAGAAATAAAAGAGAATTCAATTAGTTTTTTAGGCAGAAATGTGAGGGGAGATGAACAGTTTGAGAAGATTAGGATATTGGGCTGTGGTGGTGCAGTGGTTAGAATGCTGATGGCTGCCAGCAATTCTGCAATTTGAATCTCATCGGCTTGAGTTTGAGCCTTCCATCTTTCTGAGGTTGGTAAAATGAGGACCTAGATAAGGCTGTCAAATTCCCGGCCCATGGGCCAGCTGCGTCACACACTGCCCATGCCCGGTTTAGCAAAGGGGGGAAAAGTCCCGATACATCATGTGACAATGATGTGAGTGTGACACCCCTGAGCTAGATTATTGGAGGCAATGTGCTGACTCTGTAAACCACTTAGAGAGGGCTGTAAAGCACTGTGAAGCGGTATATAACTCTAAGTGTTATTGCTATTGTTATTAGAGTCATGAACTCTAAGGGACAGTGCTGGTACCCAATCAAGGATGAATCTCAGACTTCAGTGTTATATTATCTGGTGACATCAGTAGAGAATTATCAAGCCCTTCAAGTATTAGAAAATCTACTGCCAGGCCATGGTTATTCAAGACCTCTAGCACTCACTGAGTTTTTAAGCAAGAAAGTTTTTGGATGGTGGGCAGTATTGCATCTTTGCTAACCGATTCAACGGAACAGGTGCTATTCTTTCAATCTTGAAGCACCTTTCCTGCTCATGCATTTATGCATGGTAAATGCAGGAAACTTCAGGCCCAGAACACATCTGGCTGCTGCTTCTTTCAGCCGACTCTACTTTGACAGAAATATGCAGAAACTGTTATGTAGGCAGATGGGCTGGAAACACCTTTTTTTTTTAAAAAAAAAGTCCAAAACAATGAGTTAACATTTGGAAGCGGCTCAGGCAGAGTCTAATTCACTGAAATTTAATACACAGAAGGAGGTATAGAAGAACCAGTCTGCTATTATAGTCAATCTTAGTTTTTATTTTTTTAAAGTAAACTTTAAACTTCCCAGGGAACTGATTTCCTGGTCTGGTCTGCCTAATGGAGCTGACACTATCTGAGTTCAGAGAACAGAACACTTAGCAAATTGCAGTGTAACTGATACAGGTGATGCCTGTATCATTTTATAGGTGCCAGGAAGTGACATGGGCAACTATTCAAACATATAGTCTATCACCTGAAGGTCCCAGCATGTTATGTGAGGATGCAAATATCTGCAAATACAGGGAGTCCTTGATTTACGACAGTTTGTTTAGTGACTGTTCCAAATTACAATGTGCGTGAAACAAGTGACTCATGACCCTTTTTCACACACATGACTGATGCAGCATCCTTATGGTCACATGATCAGTATTTGGATGCTTGGCAACTGGTTCATATTTATGACAGCTGCAGTGTCCTAAGGGTCATGTGATCCCCTTTTTGTAACCCTCTGACAAACGAAGTCAATGGGGAAGCCAATTTCACTTAACAACTGTGTTACTAACTTAATATCTGCAATGATTCACTTAACCACTGCAGCAAGAAAGGCCATAAAATGGGGGCAAAACTCACTTAACAAATGTCTTGCTTAAGAACAAAAATTTGGGGCTCAGTTGTGGCTGTAAGTCTCCATTCTTCTAATGCAAGGCTGTCACATTCACATCATCATGGCAGTGTCATGTGACATATTGGGACTTTCCCCCCCCTTTGCTAAACCAGGAGTGGGCATGACTAGCACGTGACACATCCAGTCCATGGGCTGCACATTTGACAGCCCCGTTCTAATGTATAAAGTGTCAAAGTTTCTGTTCCTAAAAAGGAAATATTACTACTCTTCCTCCCAAGGCTTTTCTGATCTTAATCTGTGTAAGAGTACTAGACAATAAGGCCATTTTAATTTTATAGGATGCTTCATAACTGTAGCATTTTCTATAATAATAGCTTTGTGCTTTCCATATGACAAGGAAAGAATGCCGCTATACTTTTGAGTCTGTCTGCAATACAGCTTTGTTCTCTGTTCTTTTGAACAATCTTGTACCCCAATGTAAAATTATATTTTCACATAAATTGTGACTGATTTCCAATACCATTACCTATTATAATATTTATATTTTAGTTCACTGTCATAATTGGATTTAATTTTGGTCTCGTTACAGCAGTCCATTGCATTCATGAAGCTAATCCGCAGTGCTTGTAAATAAATCATGATTCAATTCCCTCAATACCATTAATTCCACATTCTTATTTCAACATTATAGCTACTAGAGATCTTCCAGAAAATGCCATTGCATATGCTCATTAGTTTTCTTTTCAATTTACAGCAGTAGACCATCATTATCTCTTAGGAGGCAGACTAGCCACTGTGTGCCCCTAATCGCTGTTGAATCTAACTATTATATTTTCTGTTTTCTGGGTTGCATTTATGATCAAAGAAAAGCACTTGTGTTTTCAGATTTCCTATGGTATTAGCTGATTTTTCCTATTTGCTTGTTCTGAAGTCTTTTGAATTGGGCTTTAGAATGAGACACATTGTTTTGATTCTAACATAATGCTATCTTATTATCTAATTTGGTACTATTTTGTAAATCGTCTTTTGCTCAATTTCTAATGGCAGCTTTTAGCATTACTACAGTAGGTAGCAAAGTTAAATTGAATGCAAGGGAATTAGGAGTGCCAGAAAACTTCGACTCATTGAAATCCCTGTGCGAAACTGAATTTGGAAACTTATTCTCTCTTTCATATTAAACAGAAACGAGGGCTAGCTAATGTGTTTTCAGGTGCAGAAGGTTTTTGGTGGTGGTGGGAATATATTCATTTGGTCTCTGGCCACATGAAAAAGTCCCACATATTTCTCCTAAGGAAAGTAGAACTGAATAAATAAAAAGCATTCATTTATTTTACCACTTTATAAATCCTTAGTAAGACCACTCCTGGAATACTGCATCCAGTTTTGGTCACCACATTACAAAAAAGATGTTGAGACTTTGGAAAAAGTGGAAGAAAGAGCAAACTTAGATGATTAAAGGCCTGGAGACAAAAACATATGAAGAATGGTTGCAAGAATTGGAGGTCTAGAGAAAAGGATTAGGGGTGACATGATAATAATGTTCCAATATTTGAGGGGCTGCCATAGAGAAGAGGAGTCAACTTATTTTCCAAAGCACCAGAGGGCAAGACAAGAAACAATGGATAGAAACTAATCAAGGAGAAAAGCAATTTAGAATTAAGGAGAAACTTCCTAACTATGAGCTTGCCTTCAGAAGTTGTGGGTGCTTCATCACTGGAGGTTTTTAAGAAAAGACTGGACCACCACTTATCAAAATGATATAGGGCAGGGGTCAGAAACCCACAGCTCTGGAGCCGCATGTGGCTCTTTCATCTCTCTGCTGTGGCTCCCTGTCATTGGTTGTCTCCATAATTGATAGGGTTTTCAGTTAGGACAGATAGAGGAAAAAAAGGATGCCGCACTAGGAGGAGACTCTATGGTGGGGGAACTGGACTTCCAGTCAGCTCCAGAATTGAACGGGGCTTCTGGTTAGGACCTTTGTAGCTCTTTGAGTGTTTAAGGTTGCTGACCCCGGGTATAGATCTCCTGCTTAAGCAGAGGGTTGGACCAGAAGACCTCCAAAGTCCCTTCCAGTTCTATTCTCATTGAATATTTAAGAAACAGAAGAAGCATCATTCTATTGTGTACTTTGGTCCTCAGTTAGCCATCCATATTTTGGGAGACAATATGTTTAGGTCAAACATGTATGAACATGGCAACCTTGTCAAAGAGGAGGAAAGATGTCTGAAGATGAGGGAATTGTTTTCTCCAAAGGTCTAATGGCAGGGCAAAAAGGAAAGAGTTATCCTGTAGTACTCAGAATAATAAAAAGTACAACTACACAAAAGCTATTTGTCAGCAGAGGTAGAACATCTGTAATTCAGTTGTGTGACAGAACCAGCTGCTACAGCTGACAAAACCTGGCTTTATTTCTCAATTTATACTGACCTCTTAAAGAATCATCCCTGCTTTTTTTCAAAAGAGTGTTAATGAGGTGCATATAAGGAAACTCACATTGGGTTCTGTGAGTTTTGTCATGCGTAGATGTCTCTGGGTAAGCCAGATGTTTGAGATTAGGACCTGTTTAGATCCTCTGACTGCAATTTCACCCACATGAAATATACCTAATTATGGACATCTATAATTACATATTAAGGGAGGAAAACACTATAGTATTTCAAATGGAAACAACTTAAGATAATCTGAAGCTATCTTAGCTGAGTACCAGAGATGGGACAAAGACAATGTCTCTTTAAGATGACTTTTCACCTCCTTAACGGAGCCAGTTAAAAGGCTAGGCCTGAAAAACTCTGCCTTAGTACAGAAGAGCTCAGGAACTGTAAGTCAAATATTCTTGACCATAGAGATCAAGTAGAAGATAGTCCTGAAGTTCCATTGAATAGAAAAATTGTTGTCTTCACTGGTAGCTGTACACCGTCATTGTGGAAAATAAAAAGATGGCTAGCAAAAAGTAACAGGAGAAAGGACTTCTTTGCCTCTAGAAACAGCAATGTCCAACATCAAAGAGCAGTAGATGGACAAAGGGAATAATACCAAAGAATTGTGTTACCATTGCTGTTCATTTTATATTCATGAATTAAATCAAAATTGGAATTTTTTTAAAATTTTAAGTTGTGAAATGAAGGATTGCACACCCCTAAAATCAGAAGAAGAAACTTAAAAACAAATAAAGAAGAAAATGCCCTTTCACCCCCTGCTTTTCTAACTCTTTTCTAAACACTTTGAGGCTCATTAGAAGGGGCCAATCAGCTGGATGCAAACTTACTGCATACCTTAAAAGTTTGAACTGGCCATTGAAATAATAAAATAAAAATTTCCCAATAAAAACAATCCCTTTCTCCATTTGCTATTTGTATGTATTTCCCCTTTCCCATTTATCCTCCTGTGCTGCAGCATGTTGTCCATGAGGATTTTTTGGCTGCTTCAAAGTTCTTGGAAATTAGAAAGAAACTGGAAAGATACTGGTACATTTCCAGCATCTCAAATTCTTGGCTGAAGAGCCATACATTCAACACACTGACAGCTAAGACCAAATCCCAAAATACCCAGAGTTTAAATGGGACAAGTAACTTCATATGCTTGAATCTGTCACATTGCAGATAGCAGATTGTACTGATATTTAATGCTTATCTCTGCACACTTGAAAAAAGTTGATTTCAAACTAGGATGGCTTTGAACTAGTCTAATATCACTGATCTTCCCAACAACTGT
>JAOYMU010000002.1:3153166-3170592 GCA_025802295.1 Psammodynastes pulverulentus | reverse complement strand
GGCGGTTGGATTCGGGCGCTGGGGGCAGAGAGAAAGCCCCGCAGACGTCCGGCGCCGCTGGAAGCCGGAAGTCGAGTCCTTTGGCTTCTGACTTTTATGACAGTCTCTAATATTTTTACAAGTTCTGAATTCTCTATAGACCTGGTGCCAGTGGTGGGATTCAGCCAGTTCTCACCAGTTCGGGCAAACCAGTTGCTAAATTCCCCCCCCCCCCTTGCTATCAAAGTGGATCCTGCTGCACTGGAAAAACAGGCAATGGAGTTGCTGGCGCAAGGGAAGGAGACGGCTGCTTCATCTTTCTTCTCCCTGCTCTTCCTCCTTCCCTATTGCCGGCTGCGCAATTGCCCATTTTTCCATTGCAGCACAACAGGATCCATTTTGATCGTGTGTGTGTGTGTGTGTGTGTGTGTGTGTGTGTGTGTGTGGTAATTTAACAACCGGTTTGCCCAAGGTTAGGTTAGCTGTTGTGGGAGGCTTGTCCTGCATGTGCGGTGGAGCTGGAGGACAGGAATGGCCCACACCTCCCATGATGGCCAGTCTGACCCTGGGTAAACTGATTGTTAAATTATTTGAATCCCACCACTGGCTGGAGCCCACTGGGATCTGCTATTAAGTTTTACAGTTAAAGCATGTAAGCAATAAGTTTTGCATTGTGCTGTACATCGCTTTCACCCATTCCATTCTAATGTAGATTCCATACCATTGCCTCCTGGTGCCCCTCACCCCTCTTTACATATATTACCTGTCTGCATTTTATCCCTACCATAAAATTAAAATTATTTTTTTAAAAACCACCCTACACCCAAAATCTGAATTGGAATATATTAAATATATGAATCTTGTATAATTAGAGCCCCAAAATTTAAATTCCTAATTGCGTAACATAATATCATATGGAAGAAAAAAACTCCTTATTTTACCCAAGTAGCAAATTAGGGACTATTCAAAATGAAAATATTAGAAAAATATAGATTGACGTCTATGCATGCCAGATTTTCTAGGGATGGCTTCATTTATTCTTTCAATCTTGGTATTATTTCTTTTGATAATGGTCCAAAGGTTGCAGCCACTGTAGCATCAAGAATAAGGAGATTTGTTCAGTAGGCAAGTTTTGCACACTCCCTTGAACTGATTGTTCATGATTTCTTAGATAAACACTAGGCTATAAAAGCGTGAACACTGAAGAATAAAGTATCATATAGTTCTAACCACCAGAAATCAAAAGCTTTGGTCTCTTTACTTCTTTTACAGCTCATAACACCTTCTGCAAAACCTGCAGAAGCTAAAAGATTGCTCTACACTAGATCAGTCTACTACAGTAAAAGATACATAAAAGAAAATCCTCACCTTTATATGGCTGAATGGCTCTGTGAGCAATAAAATAACTATAAAATGCTACAGGGGTATGATGGAGGGCACTCTGTATCTGGCTTTCTCACAGTAAATTCAGTATTGAGAACTTGTGCCAATTTGCACTCCTGCTGATTCCCTTTCTGTAACTGTTTCATTTCTGAGTCATTGCCATAGTAATTTGGTACTCATTTCCGCCGTCTGGCATCAGTGCTATAAACTTCACCTTGGTATAACCATAACTATTCCTCCTTCTCATCCTTTTGTTTGCCTATCACTGTTCCACAGAATAGAAAAAGAATGATGCAATGAAATTTGAAATGGGAAGTAATGTAATCATGTCAAAGAAATAGTCTTCTACTGATTACAGCCCACCTGAGTTATGCCAGTTATGTCTGTACTGTATCAGTACTGTCTTATATTTAGTAGTGAAACACACACCAAGCCACAAACTTGAACACACATATATGTGCACAAATATTCTGCACAGAGGCTTATGTGATCATTTTAAAAACGACGAGTTGGAATTCTTCTTCAGATATCTTGCACTAATGCTTCTATGGTACTTTGTGTTAGTAAACAATGAATTAAAGTTTGAACAGTACAGCAGCTATCATAGTTTTGTCAACCTTGATGTAATAGTATTTCATCAAACAAACCAAACAGAAACAACCACAAAGACAAAATTCTCACTAACCTTTTCAATAAGCAATTTAAAACTTCCTGTGACCCTATGGCCCTATGCTCCATTCATCTGATGAAACTGAACAAATGAGTCACAATAGTAAATTAAGAATATTCCATTCAAGGTAACAATCCTTCCCCTTTTTAAAAGAACTACAAAGAAAGAAACTTTCTAGAATACTAGAGTCATAGACTGTTAAAATTCATGGTAAAATTTACCTCCCTGTAAATTCGAAAAGAATATTCCATAGAAAATTGGAAGCAGGAATAGATATAAAAGTTACATTGTGTTTCCTTGGCTAATTACAGTGTGCCCTATATTTGGTCATGGTGATCTTTAGAGAGCTTAGCATTATGATCATCAACTTGGCAATATTTTAATTTCCTGCAACTTGAGAATATTATGATTACTTTCCTTTATATGCCAAAGGAACAGTAATTATTATTTTTTTGGCGTTTTAGGAAACTTTTCAGGATACAACACTGTGAAATAATTGTGGTGCAGCAGAGCCTCTAGCTGTGTTAAGACCTTACTCCAAAACGTATTTAGCAAGTTGAACAATCTAGTCCTAGCAAAATGCTTACATGCATAATTTAGTTGCTGCTGATTTTAAAGAACTGGTTCCAATGCAGCTTCAAAATACATTTTCAAAAAAAGGCAGTCTATTGTTTTGTTGTCAGAATCTGTTTCCATCAATTAATGACAAAAAGTGCTTCTGATCTTAAAGTGAAGATAAAATGATGCCAATAGTGTCTGCTCTTTTTACAGGCAATTTGACAGTTTTTGGTGCTTGCCAGCCTTCTATATTTCTCTGCTATCTTATTCTTTCCAAATGCTATCTGGCAGTATGTTACTAAGAAATTAGCCTGCCTCCCTACCACTGATTGCCCAGATGGACATCTTAGAAAGCTAGAGGAAAGCAACTTGACAACTGGAAGTCAGCCAGCGCTCAAGAAAAATGCATTGAGTTGCACATAAGGCGGCAAAATGTTAAAGAATTAAAGAAACAGAAGGTGTCAATGCTAAAAGAGTTCTGGCTAACAAGGTGGTACATTTAGGTTCAAGTTAACATTTTACAACTATAACTGGATCTAACAGTATCCAATAATATGCCCAGGGGATGGACGGAAGCAGCGTTATTAGTTCTTCCATTGCAGCAACACGTTCTACATTCATTCTCATTTGCATATTTGAATTTGGATGGATGACTCAGTAATGGCAGTACATTTAAAAATAACATGTTTTGGGGTGGATGGTGTCTGATTTTTGTAGTCCGTTTGGAAACTTTTCGTGGCGTTGATGTCGCTCAGCATATCCATGCAGATTATATGGTTCAGTACAGGCATATGAAATTCAACCACAGTGGTTTGCATTATATTGATTAAATCATAAACAATAACAGGTCCAGGCTGGAAGAATTTATTTCTTAGGCTCCGCATAAAATTTGTTCAGCTATTGCCACATGGCAACTTGTATCATCCAAAGGATATATGTGATAGAGACCAGATCTTAGCTGGTTCTCTGCAAGTAACACTATTCTGTTTATTTAAAAATGAGCGGATTCTGGGGTCTCCCAAAATACTGCAGGCTACCCAGAGTCTCTCAGGAGTTAGACAGCCTCTAAAATGAATAAATAAATAATTCATAATTAAATAAACAACATTGCAATGTACCACGCAATGATGCAGCCACCAAACTCCCTATTCCAACACATTTTTTTTACAGCCTTACTTTTCCTACTTGGCCAGTCAAGCTCTGGGGTTTCATGATAGTCAGGGGAAAAAAAAAGAATGGCAGAAGACCTAAATAAACCTAAGGAAGTGACATACAACTTTTGCTTGGAATTTAGATATAGTACATTTTATTTTTATTTAGGCACTCAATATGCTTTATCTATATCTTAAGAAGGATCTCAATGTGGTCCTCCTTTATGACATAACTACCTAGGTCATAATATATATTTATTTTATATAATTCATAAAACAGAAAAGTGGAAAGCTTTATCATCACTTATCTTTGTACCCCTACCTAAAAGAGATGCAAAAGGTATTTGGTTCCGCCATATTTTTAGGTACTTATAACTTAGTAGAGTTTCCTGTAGATGAAATCAATACAGAATATTCCAAAACCCCTGGAATACTTGGAACCCTTGGGAAAATCCAATGCATAAGCTTCAACTTTATGCACCAGGCTATTAGTGCAAAGTAAAAATAATAAGAATTTTTAATGTGGAAAACACAAAACATAGATTTTGAATTCCAGTGTTACATATCAGCCTGGTGACATAAGCTGAAACTCAGAACAAAAATCCATCTAAATTGTTCTGAATTTAAACACTGGTTTTCATCCTTTTGGGACACTTTATGCTTTAGGCAGAGCTTTTCTACAAGGTTTTACACTGTATATGTGCATATTATACCTCCAAATTGCCTCCAAGCTGACAATCTTTCTGGTGCATTACGACTTTGCTGCCAAAGATCTACCTAGTCAAATTAAAAATAATCCCTAAAGAAAAGAAAAGAGAAGAAAATCTTCGACATGGTCTATTGTGAAGAACCTTTGACCTTCAGAACACATTCAAATCTTAAACTAAAGCTGCCAAGAATAACTCAAGTCCTGTACAAATAAGCCAACATCCTGATTAATAAATGTGCTATGTTTATGCTGCGGAGGCCTTTACAATGTTTTATGTCCCTACTAATTTATTTGAAAGTTTTAACCTCTTAGGCTATAAATTCAACAGCAGTGGATAACGAGTGCTTGAGAAATACATTATATATTCTATAAATTCAAAACAGAACAAACAAACAAACAAAATGCTTGCAGTTTATAGATCCGAATGAATAAAAAAGGCACGACGGCAAGTTAGATGTACTAACCTTTTCATAAATTCTTGGCGACTAATCCCTATATTCAATTCTCTAAGAAAGAAGCCGTATAGTATTAGAGCCCTGTATAGAAAATTATAGGCAATCTGAGAAGGCAGGGTAGAGGGAAAAGTCATCTATGCTTGTAAGTGTGTTAGGTGGGTTTCCTTTCGTAGGATCCTGTTATTTGGATTTCAGATTTACAATTCCATCTGGGGGAAAGAAAAAGGGAAAAAATCTCTGGCACGTGCATGTGTTTGTGCTTGCCTCTGATTCACAGGGCACACATGGACAGACTTTATTCGCTCATGGGTCTCTATTAGGCTGCTGTTGAGTAGTTTGGTGGTATTATTCAGACAATATTGAAACGTTCCCAAATGAACTTTGCAGGGAGACATTTTCATTCGCTGCCTCCCTCCTCATGCATATTAAAAAATGGTATGCAAGGCCTCATTTAATTCACTGATTTTACATTCGGATCACTTTCTCTTTTACAGCTATTTTTACCGGGCTTCATTAATCTTTGTTGAATACAATGGCATACATCTTTAATGCGGCCGCTGTCAAGTCATATTTCAGTAAGAGCTGCAAACTGAATGACAGCAAGCAATATTAATAAATTTAACATAGACTATATCAATTTTTAACAGAATGAATGTGGAAGCTAAATGTATTATTTTTCGTTTAAATCATAGGGTTTATCACTAGTTAAGTAGCAGCGATTTCAGGAAACTTGTGACGTGCCGTACAAATAGATTTACATCTCATTAATAAGTAAATTAGGCAAATGCCTTTCAAGTTCAGACAAGTACATAAGTGTAATCTCCATATTAAAGGAGTAGTCTTTGATAAACCACGAAGGAATTGCAGCAGCCAACTATATGACATGCTGCTGGAGTCTGAACTCTTCCACATTCCCACCTTTAATTATACTGGTTCATTACTAAAGAGATAAGTGTCTCTCCAGTTAAGATTCTATAAATGAACAGCATGAGGGTACCTCCCAAATCATTTTTGAAGAAACTGTGAAAAGGTGGCAATAGTTATGAAATAAAATGCACATGCGCATACATGCAGACACACACATTATCATCTTTTTCTTCCTTTTCTGTAATGGCTATAAAATATTGAGAAAAATTACACACACACACACACACACAGAGTATATAAAGAGAAATAGTTCATTCAGAATGCTATTTTCTGAAGGCCAATAAAGACTGGGAAAAGAAAAAGCGGGGAAAAACTTGCAATTTTTAACAACAATTTTTTTTTCCTAAATCCCAATCAATATAATTTGCTGCAAAAATGTAAACTCAAAGAGAAGTTCTCTGTCTGTATTAAATAAAAAAAAAGTTATGGTTGGTAGGAGACATGTTTTTTGCAGTAGTTTAAGTGATTATAGGAAATTACATGCAAAGCCAGAGTTCTGATCCTAAGTTAATTTATAATTGGAAAACACTTATTAATTAACTTTGGCATTCTAATTAAGAATTAGAGAGCTGTGTGCTAAAAAGCAAGGCAATACTCAAATGTCAGAAGGTTTTTCGGAAATATTCTGACAGCTTTCTGTCCACTTTTTTTTTTCCATTTCCTGAAACAGTTATATGCTGCTGGCTAATCAGGGCTGTTCTGAAATGTAAATATCTATTAAAAAAAAGTAGCTAGAAAATAAGGATTTGTTTTCGGAAAAAGCTACAGTGAGTTTCATTTATGTTCAAGTATAGTTTTGAAATGCAGGATTTGAGTCCACTGGATGCAAAGAGATTGAAAAACCTTCTGCCTTGTCTAATTGGACAAAATGTTCTCAACGATATACTTGTTCTCTCTCATTAACATTAGCAAGAGACATTTCATTCATGTCCATACAGGAAATGCAAAGATATGTAGACACAGAGGGTAAAAAAAGAAAAAAAATGCTGCTACTCTTGTTGCCTAGCATACATTGCTATAATTATATAGTTGTTTTTAGAACTATATAACTATAGTTCTACAGTTCTAGATATAGTTGTATTTAGAATATATGGGATTTTACAAATTTATCTGTGCTTACAGATGAATTTGAAACACTATCTGCTCTCTTATCTTTTGTCCCTCTTACTGTATGCCCTCTCATTATAAAATGGATACAGCAGTTCTCTGAAATTACTGTTGTGCTTCCTGATATTTTATTTCATAGGGAAGATCTATTAAAAATATTAAAGGAGATTGGCTTTCTGTGTGGCCCGTCAAAATATTTTGAAAAGATGTTAACCCATTTAGACACATTTGCGTTAATTTCAAAGCCGGTTACATGAAAAAGAAATGCCCAGACATATTGTTCACATTAAATAATGATTTTTTAAAAAGTGGAATACATTTGCTGTCCATTTCTACTCTAGAAAAAAAAAATACTTTGCTTATGACTTATTTACTTATTTAACAAATTTATATAGCCACCCATTCAGAAAATGTGACAATACATCAAAACAATAAACACCACAAAACACTAAGTAAAATCAGAGTAATACACAAAATAATCAAGTTGGCATGAGAGACAAAAAATTCTATTTAGGGTTTAACTTCATAAAACATATTAACTTCACAGGACCATTCAGACATTAGACTTTAAAGCAGAGCTCTCCAAATTTGGCAACTTTAAGATTTGTGGACTTCAACTCCCAGAATTCCTCAGCCAGCATAGTCCCCATAGATCTGAGATAGGCTCCCAGTTGAAACCACATTATCCATCTTCATAAACAATAAGAAAGCAAATGGTTGGAATTGATTCAAGGCAACTTTCTACAATGCTAACTTTTGTTTTGTCTGAAATGGAAACTGAGTTTTTGGTTGAATGTTTATAAAACAGAATGGTTGGTTTTGATCAACCTGGACCTCTATAATGCATTGTTTTAGGTGTTATATTTAAATCCCAATTCCCAGAATAAAACTACAAGGTTGATTGCCCATAACTATGCTGTTGCTTGTTGGTGAACCACCTGAAATATTTAATAAGTCGAGGAAAGTTAAGAATTTTTTTTTTTAAGGAGAACACAGCTTCATGACTTTTAGGAATATGGAGTTTTGAGCAGTTTCATCTCCATTCATTGTTTTCACTGCAGGACGAAAGGCTCTTCTGCTTGTTTCCAACCAAAATAGTTCTGTCCCTGTACATTTGGATTTTCTTCCTATGTGTAAAACCTTACTTTTCTCTACACTGAATTTCATTTTATTGGTTAGGGCCCAATGTTCAAGTCTGTCAAGATCTATCTGGATCTTGAACCTATCATCTGGTATATTGGCTATTTCTGACAGCATAATGTCATCTGCAAATTTGATACATTCTCTTCTATTGCCTCATCTAGTTCATTCATAAAGATATTGGAGAGTACCAGGCTTAAAATGGAACCTTGGGGTACCCCACTGCTTACTTTCCTCCATGCAGATGTAGTTCCATTAAAGACTACACACTGAATGTGGTTTTTTCAGCCAGTTACAAATCCATCTAATTTCCTGTTTGAGTAAGGGGTTGGACTAGAAGATCTCCAAGAGGTCTCTTCCAACTCTGTTTTTCTGGTGTTATTCTGTTATTTGCCTGTTCTCTCCACTCTTCTCTTTCATTCCTATATTGACAGTGGATTAGGATATTTTTTAGTACTACTGTGATTAATTTAATGTAGTATCTCTAACAGTCTTGATGCCTAAGAGTTATAAAACCAAGTTCATATTTAACTGAATTAAATTTAGATCCTGTTTTTTTGTTTATTTCCAACCTCCAAAGTCAAGAGGGTTTACAGCAGTAAAATGAATAAAACAAAATAAAGTTATTATAGTTAAAATCAAACTAATATATTATTTATTAATTAATAATTTAGAAGTTTCATGAAATAGTATTTTTACCATTTTTCTAAATCCTGGAAGAATGTAGTGAAATTGCTTCTTAGGAAATATACTCCATAGTTTGAGAACTCCACAAGAGAAGTCCTTAGTAGAATCAATGGTCAAACTTCTAAAAGACAGAAGAATTTATCTTACTAACCTATTAGGCATGTTCATACCAGTAGAGGTTGTCTTAAAGATAATGAATTTAAACATCACATTGATGTATACAAACAGAATTTTATTTACCATCTAGTACTTAGAATACAAAATGAAACATTCAACTTTTGTATCTTATTTTGAAGCCAATTTATCTAGTGCTTTTAGCTGGAAATTGGAAAATCTTTTAGGTGAATATTGAAAAATTGTTTATTTGTTCAGATTAGATCATCAAACACTATATTCTTTGTTATTTCAACATCTGGAAGCAGCACTTAAGATTTATATTTAACTTGTATTCTATGTATCTGCATTAAAATGGTTAAATTCTTCTATCTATCATCCCTCTTGACATCCCCATGCAGTGCTCGAAAATTTATACAGAAGACATAACCTGCAGTTCCTAAGTAGTCTCAGCAACCTTGGTTAATGGTAATGGCATAAGGTATTAGAGAAAACAGGATTTTTCCTTAACTACATTTCCTAAAATCAGCAGAATCAATGGACTGGCAGTGACTGAAGATAATGAGGTACAGAAACAACAAGATTTCCAGTTCCAAATTGCAATATAAGGGAATAAAAAATGAGGTTTTTAGTTTGTAATCTAGTTTGTTGAAAACCGTGATAGAATTAAGTAATGGAAATTGACAAAAATCATTTATTTGCTGCCTCACATCATATTTATTTAAATTTATTAGCCACTCAACTCAAATGTTTCTCAAGTTTCAGTTTTTCAACATTCTGCATCTGAATGATAAATACTAAAATAAGCTCTCTAGAGTAACTTTTACTATGGAAATTTGCACTTGTAGAAGTTTCCCCATTCCACCCTATATAAGACAAATTGTCAATGTGGAATTTCCAGATGTGATTATAATTCTAAATTCTCATATTTCCCAATCATGCTTCCAACATTCTGGCTGGTATGCTGAAAATTATAGCCAGAACACATCTGAAGAGTTTGCTCAGCATTGCAAGAAAAATACAATTCTGACAATATCTGGTTGGGATCTTAAATTTGGAGGATATGCAGCAATGGCAAAAACAACAGCATATAAACACAATAGAAGTTTAAAATTAAGCAAGAATTATTCCCACCTATAAAACCCATCCATACAACATGCCAGATATAATCTCTTATAATCAAGTTTATAAGGGGCTACAATATGGCAAAATATGTACAAAAGGAGAAAGTCAATAGTTCTTTTTCCTTTTTAAAAATTATTTTTGGTATCTTAATGTTGTTAAATATATTTATCTATTTTCTTTTACTAACGTGATAGACACACACACACACACACCCCTACGTGTATACATATAAGGAATTAACAAGGGGGGCTTCAATACTATGTAATCAGTTCCAGATTACAATTTTCATTGTACAACAAATACTTTGATACAGTCTGCAATAGTTTGTTTCCCAACATTAAATTCAGGATGAAAAAGTCAAATAATTTTATTCTTGAAAAATCAATATACTAAATTTTAATGAATAGTGATAGAATAATGACAACAAAATGACATCTGGAGAGTATGAAATCGCTCAAGTATGAGAGAAACAATGCCTCCCCTACCACCATCTCTTCCATACCAAAAATAGGACCAACCTGTTTATATTTTTCTTGCTAGGGAGGGGAATGGAGATGTTTATTGTCAACATATTATTTTTAGGTACCAGATGCAATTCACTATGCTTTGATTTATATTATGTCCTTTTACAATAATAATTCAAATACAATTGTTGTTGTTTTTTAAAAAAAGTGGACGCTATCAGAAATAAAGAAAAGTGACATTTTCTGAATTGCCTATCCCAATTTTATACTTTGTTCCTTGTGTCCTTGAAATATCATCAGTAACACAATTCATGGAGGTTAATTTATTATATCATTTCATTAAAAAGATGAATTAGATGGCGCCTGATCAATATATTTAATGAAATGTCATGTATTTAAAAAACATCTCCTAATATTAGAATTTATTTCATGTTTAGCATTCCACAAAGTAGGTATGTTGTTAAATGCTATAAAACAAAACAGTTCTTTGAAATGGTGGTTGTTGCCATATTTTCATATATCTCATTACTGTTGGAGCAAACAAGACCAAAGGCTTTGGATATAACCCAGTTGTAAACAAATGCCTGTAACGACCATAGCATCTTTTGAAGAACATTTTTCAATGCTTTTGCTTTCTGAAACTGCAAAGAGCAAACTTTCAGGGTGCTTCTTTTTAAAATGCAACAGTGTAAAGGTCAGAGAGGAGGAGACGAAACTAGGAGTTGTAATAAGGAAGGAGAAATAAAAAATAATGACAGAAATAAATTGTCATAAGAGAGGATACAGTTATGATTTATTGTGATATTCTACAAATTTGGAGGTGATTAAAAGCCACCTAAAATTCGCATTAACAAGTCACATAAAAATGGAATTAAACTAGTGGGCATAATGTGGCAGAGTATAAAGAAAAATCATGACAGAAATAAATTGACAGAAGAATGATACTATTCAAGTTTTACTCTGTCGCATCACACTGACAGGAGACTAGTATTTTAATTCCAGAGTTGGGGTTGAGTTTTTGGAGTTCATTAAAGGCCCACATTAAGAATCTCATAAAAGTGAGAAGAAATTAGTGACCATAATGTGGCAGAGGAAATAAAGAAACAATAATGACAGAAATAAATTGACAGAAGAATGATACACTTAATGTTTCACTCTGACACCCCCTATTAATAGGCCTCTGGAAGCTGGAGCAAATGTCATTCATATTTTAGCCAAAGTATACCACTAATTAGGCCAGCTTTCTGCACTGGAATTAAATTTGAGATCCCTCACTTTTAGAGTGAGATCATTTGAATTCTAAAGAAAAGAGCTGGTGACAGGGAAAAAAAACTTTCTACTTGGGCTTTTCTAATGAGATAAAATTCCCCCATCTCCCCATTTCCCTACTATAATTGCTGATTATGTTGTTACACAGTAGTGGCACTCCACTCTCCCCTCCCCATCATTATGATTTACTCTGGCATATCAGGGTGCTTCAAACACAGACTGAAGTGGTTTGAGTCTAATTTAGCACTCATTTAGGCCGCAGGTACCAACCAAGGTAAACACTGCATTGTTATAATTAATTACCCCTTAGGCCTAGCCAGGCCATCTCTGTTTCAGCTGACCCTTATAATAATAAGGCTTAGGGGCATATTGTATTTCTTTTGACAGATTAATTAGAAATTCAGCCGTGGAGGTACAAAGCAACTCTGTCATGAATATTTAAATGGACTGACACAAAAAATCATGAAAGGGCTGCTGAACTACATGACAGACAGGGGATATTAGGCAAGTGATTCTAATCAATAATCTCTTGATCTCCTACATATTAATACACTGCCTGCTGTTATTAAGCTCCATAATAAGGAAGGGGAGAGAAAGTTAGTGTAGCTCTGCTGTAGGCCTCCCCAAGCCCCCAGCGGATACACTAACTGACGGCGAAAATGCTCAGAGGAGCCGAGCCTCAGCCTCTTCAATCTAATCCAATCTTAAGGAATGGCAGCTCTGAGCATCACCGGCTGGATAATTATTGGCCCTGACAAGGTGAAGGCGTTTGCAGGCAAATGAGATAGGAAGTAGGATAAGTCCCCAGACCACCCAACACAGGGCATGCTTAAAACCAACCACACGCTACTGTTCAGACTTGTCTGGGCTTTAACAGGGGAAATATGGGAATCACCATGCTTTTGAGTCATGTTGAAGGGTCAGTGACAGTCGAACGCTGGGAGCTTGCTGTTCCTGTTGTTAATGTTAACTTTAACACCAAGTCAACTGGATTTACCCTTGGTCCCTTCGCTCATCTCCTCTAACATCAAGGCCACTGAATGAATTAATCAGGATCATTGGGCTGCATAGCATCTAAATTCATTATCGCGAGCTGTTCCTATAATCTGCCAAGGAATCAAAGGGGGCGGGGGACCAGCTCGGCGTCAACAAACAAACAGCATTTCCATCTCTGCATTTGAGAAGCTCTTGCTTTAAAGGATGGGGTGGAGGGGTGAATTGTAAGAATGGAGTGCAGTCTGGATAAAAAGTTGGGGGCATATTGGGGAGATGTTGTGCTCTGGGCATTCACAGGACTAATGCATGTGTGCATGTGTGCATGTGTCTCTGTCTCTGTCTCTGTCTCTCTGTCTCTGTCTCTGTCTCATCTGTCTGTCTGTCTGTCTATCATCATCTATCATCTATTTGTTATCTAATAATTTTTAAAACAACAGCACTTACTCCAGAATATTTTACTCCTTGGTGAGAAGAAAAAAGGCTCATTTAAAAGACAGGTTTCTAAAAGGACTCCAATATTTGTCTAACTTTCTAAAAGATTGTTTGATAAAACATGGTTATTCCTTCCATATCAAACTCATTGCCCTTTGCATTATACAGAAAATCTGCATATAGTTTCAGATTGTACAGGGACCCTATTTCTTCCCCTCCAGAAATAAAGTTTTAAAGAAAAATGGTAGCACTCCGTTTTCATTTACAGTATTTTTTTCAGTTCCTTCAACCTTCTTTCAGGAAGAGGGTGACAGTACAAAAACTGTAAAGTGACAAAGGGCCGAATTGGAAAAAAAAACATTTAAATAACTTATATAAAAAAAGAAAGAGAGGGGGAGAGGGAGAAAGAGAAAGAGAAAGAAAGAAAGAAAGAAAGAAAGAAAGAAAGAAAGAAAGAAAGAAAGAAAGAAAAAATAAAAAGAGACAAAAAGCAAATAATCCTGTCCATTATGCATAATGACCTTTCTATTTCTAGCCAAACACCACAAAATACATTTTCTGTGGCTCCAGGCCTTTAAAACAGTTGACAATATCTCTCATAAACTATGCTTACAGGATATCTGCTGTTTTCATTTGTTGTAATTTGGTCCAATGTGGGTCCAAAATGCATAAGAAGGGAAGGTTTAATTATTTCCTTCCATGTTCAATATACACAAACATATGCAAAGAAATTAAAAGAGTAGGGACTGAATCAGTTGTTCCCTGTACTGCAAGAAGAAAACTGGAGGAATAATTCAAGGATTCAGGAGGGTGGGAGGGAGTGGGGAGAGAGAGGGGGGATGATTTAGACATTAATACAACTTCTAATCCTAGCCCTGAATTTTTGGGTTATAAAATTGAAATTTTGGAGATAGTGAAATAGAATGAATATCCATAATTCAGATAGGCCTTAAATGCCCACAAAGTACAAGCATAGAGGCCCTTTCTGGTTCTGCTCCTATAAATGTGTTTATTTTGTTTGTTTCTTCCACTGATGTGATATCATTATTCGAGACGTGCTGAGTTACTTTGAATTGCCAAATATACACCATTTGAATTAACTAATATATAAAGTAACAGGCAAGTAATAGTTTAAGGCATTATTCAAAGGATCACATTTCACTTTTTTCTGTATAAAAATATGCCTCATAGCAGAGGTGGTTTTCAACAGGTTCTGACCAGTTCTGGAGAATCGGTAGCAGAAAGTTTGAGTAGTTCAGAGAACAAGCAAATACCACCTCTGACTGGCCCCGCCCCATCTATTCTCTGCCTCCCAAGTGATTGGCCCCGCCCCATCTATTCTCTGCCTCCCCAGCTGATTGGCTGGGTCTTCTTTTGTTGCCCTGCACAGGAGAATAGAGCTGGAAAGCAGGTTAGTGGGTTGGGGAGGGAAAGAGGATTTTACAGTATCCTTTCCCTGCCATGCCCACCAAGCCAGCCCACCAAGCCACACCACAGCCACCATAAGGAGCTCTTCCTTGGGTACCATCTTACAGATATATTACTGGATGTTCCAGATTTTTTCCAGAACAGTTTTGACGCTTACCAGAACCAAACTGCCCTCTTTCTGACTGGTGTACAGCCCCTGAGTGTTGTGAAGAGCTCCATACATTGTGAAGAACTTTAGGCCCTCCTTTGGCTAGCTCACTATGCTGCCAGGATATCAAATGAATGAGAGGGCATAACTGCTGATGGTATAGGTATTTTTCCCCCCCACTGAGCTGACTCTTCAGGACCTATTTCATTCTTTGTACTTGGACGCTGTTGTCTTCCTTTCCTCCTCCTGATTCCCATGAAATGCTGCCTTGGAAATAATCAGACAACAGGAGTAGGAACCCCCAATGGATTAATAATACAGCAAAGACTTGTATCTGTCTAGAACTGTGAAAACATAACTGCACATAGGAAGTTTGCTGTTTACTATATAGCATTTTTATTAGAATAATATTTCAAAAAAGTGTAGTTATTGTAAAAACAAGTAGGATGGTGAAAACAATACTAATTTTTATTGATGTATTAAAAATAACTATTATGGGAGGGGAAACTATGGTATATATTAAACACAACAGAAACAGATGTTGAGCCAACTTGTGAGTGGGTGATACTCACTCGCTCTCTTAGGTGGCCTAGAGGTGGAGCTCTCGCCTCACAATTAGGAGGCTGTAAGTTCTATCCTAGGTAGAAACTAATATTTGGAATAGACTCTCCTCCTTGAGCAGGGGGTTGGACTAGATGACCTCCAAGGTCCCTTCCAACTCTGTTATTCTATGTTCTAGTTCTATCTATCTATCTATCTATCTATCTATCTATCTATCTATCTATCTATCTATCTATCTATCATCATCTATCCTATCCTATCCTATCCTATCCTATCCTATCCTATCCTATCCTATCCTATCCTATCTATCATATATCTAATCTCTCCCCCCTTTCTCTCTCTCTCTCTCTCTCCAGGCCAATGGAGGGAAAATAAAATAAATAAAACAAGTATGTCACAATATAGGCCAAGTTCTCAACAAGGACAGAAAGAGCCATATCACTGTAGTGTAGCAAGGTCAGCAAAAGCAAAAGTGAAGGGAGTGGATTGCAATGAACCTGAATTTTAAAACAATGCAAATATCAGGATTTCTGCTCTGAGCTAGAGTGGGAAAATGACCAAAGGACAAAGCTAGGCAGCCAAAATCTGGAAGTAATTATGGGCAAGTAAAGACAACTGAATTCCATATTACCTTGGTGGATGTCTGTAAAGGCAGTTTGGGGAGATATTTTGGTAAGGTTTACTTTTTGGAGCTTAGCAACATAAATTTGTTGTCACTGAACTATTAAATAAAAGAGACACATGTTGGCAAAGAGTGAGCAGTACTAGGATGGAAGTGATTAAGGGACAGGCTATGAAATAATAGTTTAAATGGGCCCTCTGCAGGATTTTAATATCCCATGACAACACTCAATTGTCAAATTCAGCTAGAGTGTCCAGGATGCTACTTAAATTAAGCCAGAAATTCCTAGATTTATTCTACTTTTTTATTTTAGTTAAGCACAGGAAATGCCAGTAAACTATGAGAATCTAGGCAAGAAATAAGAAACTTTGGGCACTGTGGCCTAAAGGTTACCTGATTTTTTTTTTGCCATTAAATCTACAACAAATGTTTCTAACCTACATAGAGTAAAAAGCAATGTGCAGATTTTATTTGAACTTTTGGCTTTTCTTCATTTGATTTAAACTCCGGTAGAATTTCAAACAATAATATTGGAACACCTGGTTAACACGTTGGGTTATATGTGTCTATAGCTGTAAACTGAAGTTTTAATAGAGGATCACCGGGGAATATAAAAGAGCTTCATAGCCCACTTGTTTGGTTGTTGTTGTTTTTTAAGTTTATAATTACTGGGATTTTTAAAATGTGTTCTTACTAAAACATTTTAAATAATGTAATCTGCTAATCTGTTCGGGCCTGGGCTCAGTTATAGGACAAAACATCCAGAAGCTAAATTATGATGTTAAAATATTCTTTAAAAATTATTTACCTTGCCCTATCTATCTGGATAACCAGTAGAGGGGAGCAAAACAATTAATGTGGCTTATAATATCTGCTGCCATTTAATAGTCATTCAGCTTTGATAGGCCTAATTTTATGTTTCTTGGTAGCAATAACAAAGGACACATGGGCTTTAAAACAGCAGAATCTTCAAATCTATTTTAATAACCTGTAGATTATTAAACAGCAGCAAAGCCAAGGTCAGAACTGCAATTGTACCAAGCAGATATATTTAAATATTAATGTAATGTTAATATTATTAATAGTCATTATGACTATTAACCAGATGGTCAATGTTTTCTTTATGGGAGCTAATAGCTAACAAATAAATGGATCTCTTCCTTGAAGATTCCCAGTAGGAAATACTATAAAGGCCGTATATCATACAAGGTAAATTTATTAGATCGAGGTTAAGGCATTCTAAGTGACCACCCCATCAGGGCAAAGAGATATATACATTTTTTTGTTGCCATCGAATGACTATCTCAAAGGTGTTTTTTCAGGAAGCAACTGGATTTTCCTGTTTTGTCTTTTGAAGATGTTTTGCTTCTCATGCTTCTTCAGCTCTGACAGGACAACCAGGAATGGAAAGATTTATACTCCTTGCCAGCGCTTTTTTTCGGCACCAAAAGGTGCCGGAACGCTCCCCCCGCGCTCCCCCCGTCGCGCGCTAAAAAAACCC
>JAOYMU010000002.1:2913713-2923882 GCA_025802295.1 Psammodynastes pulverulentus | reverse complement strand
CTTCCTGCCCATGTCCCATCATCCTTTGCAGGGAAGAGATCATACAAAGATATTGTCCTTCCAAGGCCTCCACTGTATAGCAGATACATGAGAAGAGATTGTGTTTAATTAAATAATTATGTTTTAAGTTTCTATACTGGGTGAGGTTTCCCTAGTCTTATTCTAACTAGGATTTAGTTTATTTAATTCCCTACTTCTAAAAGTTAGATCTGAAATGTTCACCTTCTTTACACAATACACTTAATGTGAATTTCCCCTTATGTTTAACTCAGCAACTAATTTTAATTTTAGAAATCACTCATTCAAAAGCAGTGACTGAACAGCTCAGGCTAAAACCTGATACTTCAGTGTATCACATCTCTATTACATTCTCTTGTATTTTAAAAAAAGATAAAATAAACTTTTCTTCTCCTTCTAAATGCAAATCTTTTTTGTGTAATACTGTGCCTAATCTACTACAACTAATTAATCTGTTTGAGCTGATGAAATGTTACCTCTGCATTTTTTTTTGTTGTTCCTTGTATACAATTATTGTAACAGTGGTGAATAAATCAATATTCCCAATCCAACTGTAAAAAACAATCAAGAAAAGCAGTGCTTCTAGGGGGGGAAAACACCAAATAATATTTATTAACTCTGTCTCAATCCACAACAGAGCATGGTACCATTCAAGCATTTTCTGCAAGTGTAATAAGCAAACGCTGATACATGATGAAAGTGGCACATGCCAATAATTTCACCATTTTACACTGCAGAGTAATTGAAGGATTTAATGAGAAACAAACCAATAAAAATAAATAGACCATGTTAGAAGAGCAAAAACTGATCTGAAATGGAAGTGGCTCCATTGTGAGTTTTAGGCTTTTCATTTTCATGGTATGACCGAGAAAAGAGATTATGTCAAAAAAATATTAGCGGTGCTTGCCCACATTTTTACAAAGACCACTTTGTTTAAATTTAGATGAAATTCGACCACAGAAAAGCATCTTTCTTATTGTGACTCATTTCAATCTCCATGAAAAGTGCAGATGAAGTTAGAAACTGCTTTTATCACCTTGGCATTTAGAATCAGTGTAAGAAGTTCTAGATTTTTAAATAGCAGCATGGACTGAATTTGATGTTTTTAAGAAAGATCTATAAATAATTCTCTGTTCAAATGAATTTCAGATTATGCATGGACTTCAGTTCTTGATACCTTAATTTTTCAATTATGTATAAATCTCTTTTGTATAGTCACATTGGATATACTGAAGGATTAACTTGGTGAAGCAATGGCAGCATGTTTAAATCCTCCCTTCACCCTTTGTCTATATTTTTGTGTATATGTCTTCAATTCTATATTGACTCCTTGCCAACATTTTTTCAGAAGTAGTTTTGACATTACCACCTTCTGGAGAATGACTGATCCAAAGTCACTCAAATGGTTTCATATTTAAGTTAGGGCTATAACTCATGGTTTCTAGCCCAGGGTCTTTAACTGCCACAGCCAAATTGTCAGCCTATACTCACAAAAGTCTACCTTTACCTCTCCTTACCTTTCTATTTTCCTCTGTTTATTTTGCTTCAGAGGCTGGCTGAGAGAAAGATCACTTTGAAAATGTCCTGCAAAACCCTAGAAATGGGAAAAGCAAGAGAAGAGAGAAGCTTAGAAAAGTCAGACCAAATTAACACAGACCTCTAGGCTCCATTGGGAATTAAACCCAAACACACACACACACACACACACACACACACACACACACACACACCATCCTAGAAGAAGACTGTGATACACCATTTTCTTAGGCTGCAAAAAAAAAAAGAAGACATTTCCATGTCTAAGCTTAGACCACCAAGCTCAGACAACACATACACAGATCATTGAAAAATTAAGGTATCAAGAACTGAAGTCCATGCATAATTTGAAATCCATTTGAACAGTTTATAGATCTTTCTTTAAAACATCAAATTCAGTCCATCTCTAATCCTAACTTAGAGGAAGCATGTACTTTTTAATCACTTGTCCTACACACTAAATTGTTTTTTGTAAATATCCTTATCATGGGGTCCTTTGTGTTGTCTGAGTTTGGTGGTTTTCTTGCAGACATTTCATCTAGTGATAGGACTGATGATGTTACCTAGTTGGGTAATGAGACATCTGCAAACAAACAACCAAGTTCAGAGAATATCAAAGATCCCCACAGTTCAACCCTGAACTACAAATATTATCTTCTATTAATATCCTTACCAGTATATGGTGACAGAAATGGACTATCAAGAAAAAGAAAAAGAAGGAAAAGAAAACTATTTTTATTCAGCTTGCATTTATAAAGTCAAACAAATAATTACATAGAGAGAGGTGTAAAGAAGCCCAGGAACATGAATTTGGTGTATATAATGATACAGAATCTTCTGTGTGAGGAAATATGGGATAAATTTCCAACCACAAAGCTGTGGGCAAGGCAGTTGAAGCTAGGAAGGAACATAGATGGTTTGAATGAGATTTACATTAACATCGAAAATTACTAAATTCATTACCTCTGTTTACAGATAAAATATGCTTTCAGTTCATTATCCTACGCATGTGCTCTCAATGTAACTGGGTAGCTGAGAAGAACATGTAGAAGAGAAGAGCAAATAAATTTTTGTTTCCTTCCTCCATTTTCTTCTCTCCCCATTCCCTGCCTGTGCCCTGTGTAAGCAACTTGATGACCTTCGGTTTTAATAAGTTACTGCTCTGCATGGTACTTGAGAGGAAAAGGAGAAGTCAAGGTCAAATAGCAGGAGCAGAGAGGTCCTTCCCTAGCCATCAAATTCGGTGTACAGGTCATCAAAACTTTGATAAGCCTTTAAAGTATTCTCCTGGTGAGCACTGACTGAACGAGACATTTCATTTTAGATCAAGTTAAAACCGGAAGCTTTTATTGGTTTCAATGCACAAATCTATAATTTTTCAGAATCATCTCAGATACTACTGGAGGCAGTAGTTGTAGCATCATCATCATCATGAAGAAAGAGAGAGATTTACTTTACCAGCTCTTATATGTAGCTGGTTTTAATATTCATTGTGCTGACAACCAAATGGGAACAATCACACTAAGCTTAAACATTCAGGAGAAGAATTTTTATTTTAAGGACACTTATTATAAATGATAAATCGCGGGTAAATTCCAGGGATTTTTTTTTAAGTTCACAATATAGCTATTATCTGTAAGAATCTCTTATCAATCAGAAAGAGACTAAAACTATCTTAATACAATACCAATACATAATTTAGTTCCTGTAGAAATACTTGAATCCTAATAATGTTGATTTAAGTAAGACTATTAATATAAAACTTGCTTTGTATATTGTACATTGGGACAGAGATAAAACCCATTTTTCTCTGTACAGGGAAAATAATGGCTCCATTATTCCCTGCTGTTTCTATGAACAAGAAAAGTCTCTGTAAACTATTAATTAAGACCTAAAATAAGGAAACAATCAGTTATTTAAATGTTCCCAATCCACACACTTTCTAAGAGATAGTTGCTGGTGCTAGAACTTTTTGGTACAACTACAACTATTTGATATATTGCTGCTGGTACAGAGGATCTTCTAAGATGTGCTTTGGTGAGACCAAAATAATTAAAATTATTCCAGCAAAGAGTTTTGAGCAAAGCGCTTGATAAGATGTCATATGATGACAATAGCCTGCATTTTATATGCAATAACTTAAGGCAGGTATTCTCATGTACTCCCACAAGGAAAGAAGCAAAGCAAGGTTGTAATTTAGTCTCTGTACTACTCAATCTTTACATCAGCTAAATTATTTTCGCTATAACAATAACTTCAATTTACCTCCATTCTAAAATAGTGTATCGATAGCAGCACTGTGTAAATTATTCAAATATCTAGAAATAGTTTTCCATGCTTAGGAATTCTTTTAAAATAATAATAAGTTTACTATCATTATCATTGAAGACCCCAGATCACTATCATAGTAGATCCCAGAAGGATGGTGTTCCTCTTCTTGGTTTTTCACATTCAAGAAAGTATCTTTATTTTTGTAACATTTATTTCTAGAAGGTTTTTCCATCTAAGACTAATTTTAAGTCTACAACTTCTGAAGGCCCTGGAGGAAATGGATTGTCTGGACCTTTTTCAGTTGGGATTTAGGCTCAGGTACAGAATCTCGGAAACAGGATTAATTGCATTTGTGGATAACCTCTGGCAGGACCAGGATAAAAGTGTGATATGACACTCTTGGACCTATTTCGTCTTTCAATAACTTTCAGTATCATTGGTCAGAGCATCCTTTTGAATCATCCTTGAGAGTTGGAATAGAGAGCAGTGTGTTACTGTGCTACTCCTCTTTTCACTTTAAACTGATCTTGGGTTTGTTGTTTTATTTAATATCTACATGGCATTGTTGGACAAGGTGATTTGATGTAAAGATTCATATATCACTAATATGTTGTTGATACCTGGTGCAGTGGTGGGATTCAACATTTTTTACTACCGGTTCTGTGGTTGTGGCTTGGTGGGCGTGGTGTGGCTTGATGGGCATGGCAGGGAAGGATACTGTAAAATCCCCATTCCCTCCCTACTCCTGAGGAGAGGTTACCACCGGTTCTCCGAACTGTTCAAAATTTCCGCTACCGGTTCTCCAGAACTGGTCAGAACCTGCTGAATACCACTTCTGACCTGGTTGTATATCTAGAATATCTGAGGAAAGGTTATGTTCTCAAAATCCTATCTCGTATCTAGAAGTTGCTATAATTTGATTTAAAAGGACAGATTCAGACTCTATAATCTAGATGAAGTTGTTATCAAGAACTTCCTGTGATGTCAATATTCAACCTAGAAGGTCTTGCATTTCTCCAGACAGAATTCATACTGGGCGTTTGGACAGACACATAAAGTGTAGCAACTAGGTCATCTAGCTTTCCCAGATCTGATATAGATATGTGGGAAAAATAAATAAAGAGATTCTTGAGAATCTGCTAGCTGGCAAGAGGCTGGTAATTGATAGGTATATTGGGTACAATATGAACATGCTGGATTACTTACATTTAAAAATGATGGGTTAAATATTCACGCTGTCATTTCACAGCAGTAAATGAGGATTTGTTTTTGTTTTTCAGGAAATTAGCTTCATTAAAATGAATATTAATATTAAACCAACAAACAGAAAACGTTTCCCTTCAACTTTCACTCAGTGTAACATTTCTGTGGAGATAACGATCTGCAATTGTTTGTTGCTTGTACATGATAGTGCAAATCATTATGTATTGGGTGCTGCGAATATTCCTTTTGAATCACAGAGTGTGGAAACTTACACACACACAAAGATTAGAAAGTGCACTGCAGAGTACCAGCATAATTAGTCCTTTTTAATGAAATGGACTCTAGATATATTCCACAGCGGAGTGCCAGTAATAGAATTTAAGTGAAAGTAATTTCAAAGTGCAACAGTAGTTTACATATTAGTTATTGTATAAAAGAAAAAAAGTGCTCCGCCATTCTAGGTTAAATGCAATTAACATCCAGGCCTTTTCCAAGACTCCTGGGAAGAAATGATTGGTTTGGCAGGTTATTTCTCAGATTCTGATATTAAAAAGGAGAGTATGTGTGAGAGAAAGGCATTTTATTTTAAATATGTGGCATTGTGGAGGGGGAAAGAGCTGTGTGTCTGCATTTTAAGTCTTCAGTAAACACACACAAATTCAGAATATTGACTCATTAACTCTTATTCAGAACTTTACCTATGAGCAATGTCAATTATTGTTTATACCGAAAATAGGATACAATAGCATCAATCTCATTATCCAATCTTTTTCCTTATCACTGTAATGTTCACACATCCAGAATGTGTGAAAATTAGTTTGTATGGGTTTATGGACCGATTAGAGAGAGAGAGAGAGAGAGAGAAAGTGGTTTTCTAATAATTAAATTATTAGGACATTAAATTATTATCCTGTCACTCATAGATAGATTTATTTGCAAACTTTACCTTTTATATTCAGATGTGCCCTTCATTCACTAAAAGATTAATTCTCTGGGAAAACAAGGAGGTACTTTTGATGACAGATTTCTTAGCAACTACCCGAGCCATACAGTTTTATTTCCACATAATGGATGGATTTTTAAATTGGAATTGATGACCAGATTTATAACAGGCAGCTTCAGGTTTTTTTATAAACAATTTTGATAACTGAGTATATTGGGTCATAATTTAATTATGCCAAGAGATGATAGTAACAGTAGTAGTAGGAGTAGGAGTAGTAGTAGTAGAAATACCAGTTGGCTATCATATTTAGGATCAAGGTTCTTGATCCTAAAGTAAAGTATGATGAAGTAACAAGTGTGAGATTTTTTTGTTGCTGTTGTTGTTCTAAAATACTCCTGTTTTACATGGAGTTTGGGACTTTAGCTTCCCTATTAAGTTTTGTTAACTATCAGTTTTATTAACTGATCTGATCGGGTTTACCTATTACTATAGGCTTTTATTTTTTTTATTTTTGGTTAATATTGTTGCTTATTTTCTTTTTACTGATTTGCTGCCCAGAGTCATTTGCTGAAAGGACAGTCATCTAAGTTCATTTAAAAACTAAGTTTATAGAGTCAGCATATTGCCCCCAACCATTTGGGTTGTCATTTTATCAACCTTGGAAGGATGGAAGGCTAAGTCAGCCCTGAGCTGAGTTAGCCTGCAATACTGCATTCTAACTACTGCACTACCATGCTCTTTGGACTAGATATATGCAGGGATGGGATCCTCCCTAGTCTGCCTGGATTGGGCGAACCGTTAGCTAACTGAAGCCTCCATTCCATGGAGAGGAACAGGAAGTGAAAATCAGTGTTGGGCCCTCCTACCCACCCTGATTCTTACCTGGTCTTTATCAGTTCAAACTGATTGTCACTGCAAGCCCCAGCTGGGGGGTTGGAAAGCGGCATGCTCACAATTTTTCCAGTGTGCATGCACGATGCCGAACCAGCAGCGGCGCTGATAAGATCCCACCCCTGGATAATGGATAGATTATGTTTTTTCCTGAGGACCAACCCTCACCTCCTTAAGAGAATTCACTAGTCATGGAAAGGAGTAATCATAGGAAGTTGAAAGAAGCAAGAAGTGTGTCTCTGTGTGTGTCTGTGTGTTTATATCTCTCTTTACCAGTTTGGAATTATGTACTCAATCATAGAGAGTGGAATGACCAAGTTTGTAGATGAGACATTTTTCTGGAAGCCATAGGATTGCATCCTAAATGATCAAAATAAAATCATTCCCACATTACCACTTATGCACAGAAAAAAGCAGTGACTGGGGAAGAAATATAAATGACTGTCATAATAACTGTTTTTCAATTCATTATTTTTATTATTGATGAAGTTGAACAAAATAAGATTAATATACTAGTAATAGTACAGTAAAAGAATGTATGCTTGATAGTTTATTTAACTGATTTAAAATAAACTAAAATTTGTTGAGAAAAAGTAAAGAAAAAAGAAACCATATTATAAATATGAAATTAATAAATTTATTACTTTTAAATACACTTAAACTAAAATCTAGGCCACATAGAAAAATATTGTTTATAAATTAGGGATTAAATTTCTCCTGAAAGAAATTTTGATCCCCCAAACTGAAATTAAAACATATTCAGCACAGTATAATATTTATATTTCTGATTTTGTCAGTACAGAATTTAAAAAATGATTGGGGAAATGTAATTTAAATCTGAGAAGAGTATGAATTTTAAAATAATTAATCCTCTATGTACATAATTTATATTCTCTATGTATTGTGTATATATGTTCATATACCTTTGTATGTATTAGTGGCAGTTTAGAAAACTTGATTAAACATAAACAGGTACAAACCTTTATTTTTAATCAGTTTTTCTTCATATTTTCTGGATCAATTACCTGTTTTTTATAAGGCAGACTCAGACAATAAGAAAATACTTCCTTTTTATATAGAAGCTTGCCAATATACCCAGAAACTTGTTTAAATGCTGTAGTTTTTAAAATATCTTTTTATTATTATTATTCTCATATCTGGATACATTTCATCCCAATATACTCATTTTTTTTCATTTTCTTTTCAAGAAAATGTCTCGTTTTTAAGAAATGCTGATGTGTAACTGCAGACTACATTGTATATTAGTTCAAATTTCATATATATGAATTACGTTCTTATAAAAATACTACATAAAATGAAATTGTCTTATTGCCCTCAACTGAACTGGCTAAATTTAGCAACTAATAATATCTAAATTAAATTTATATTTATACATTATATAAAATCTTAAATAAATTTAATAAATACTATCACTAAAGATTCCAGAAATTAGGGATTTTGGCTAAATCTTTGTAAAACAATTCTGCAAATTTGGTACGATAACTATTTTGATCATTACTATTCCAGTTAAATATGCTTATGTCTGACATTCACAGCATACACAATGAAACGCTAGAAATGGAGCAGTCATTATTTCACAGTTTTGTATAAATAATTGTATAAGGCACCTGGCTGCATACATTAACTATTTTTATTGTGACATTTAAGTGTAGGAATTAATAGGAAGATAAGAACTTCCCCATTTAAAAAAAAATCTAATCAAAACTATAAATATTTCATTTGGAAAAAAAATCCTATACTAATTATCATTGCAGAAAGGTTTTTGTGCAATATCCTTTCACATGTTGATATTACAGCTACAATCCCTCTATGGATTTATCACCAAGCGAAATATATGGCTTCATATTAGAAGACAATATAATAAGCTATTATATCTATCAGACCAATCAGCTGAAATGAATCACTAAATGCTTGTCTTTGCTGTAGCCTGAAAACTGAAATCAGTAAAACTGATTTGTCTAACTCTCTACTATGGCTTGAAATTTATATTTCCTAAAAAATGAAGTATTTTTCATTGTAAAGGTATGCAAAACAGAGTTGTACAAACTTGGAGAAAGTCTGCAATCCTAAATAGCTTAGATTTTTTGCAAAGCTTTTTTCTGGATTTCTTTTCTTTTTAAAAGAGAGAAAGAATTGAAATTTAACTAAAGTATAAAATCTAACTCTAAACAGAAAGTTTTAGTTTTTAGTTTATATCCAGGGTTTATAAAATAAGTAAATCTATCCAATCCCACAGACAAAAAAAAAGTAGATTTGCAATAAGGAAAAATGAAAAATCCCAAGCTTTATTGTTTTGGACCCACTGCGAGTCAACATTGCATAATGGCCTGTCTACAGAATTACAATAATGAAATAATTGTAGATTTGTTGGGTGGGAATGGACATAAACCACTTTGCAAAATATAGCTGCAATATATATTATTAATAAAAATAATAGCCTAATTCAGTGTTAAGCACAATGAACAGTCAGAAGTGTTTGGAATATGGTTTTAGTGCTTGTCTCTTGCTGTTGAATAGATGTTTATTAATCAACTGAGAATCAAGGAATTCAGCAGAAGAAAGGGAAAGAGATTCTGATTGTAGATTTATAGGTTTGTTGGATCTTTCTCTACAGTCTTATTTCACCTTTTAGATAAGGAACAAATCCAGGCACTAAAAATGCGGTGAAATAAATCTTTGATCGTCCCTAGCTGCTAAGAACATGCAAGGCATGAATATGTTGTATGGCAGTGGAGGAAGGTTAAATTCATAGGTACAGGTGTAAAAGAATTGTAACTAAAAGAAAATTGTCACACTGCAGAATTTGCTTAGGTGAATTTAAAGAAGAAGGGTTTTTAAAAACAGTGAAAAAAGGGATAATATTATATGGCTTAGATTTTCATAGAAAATGAATTTCTGTTATCATATACATATACATTTTAAAGCAACACATTGATGTTTAATACTGTAAATATAAACATTCCTACTAAATAATCTACTAAAGATGTATGTAGGTTCGCCGGATACGCCAGTTGCGCCCCTTCCTAGATCGGGACGCCTTACGGATGGTCACTGCCCCACTCTCTACATGGGGCTCCCTATGAAGAGCACCCGGAGATTTCAGCTAGTGCAGAATGCGGCTGCACGAGTGGTTACGGGGGCATCGCGGTTTGCCCCCGTGACCCCTATCTTATGTGAACTGCACTGGCTGTCGGTAATTTTCCGGTTCTCTTTAAGGTTCTGGTTATGACCTTTAAAGCGACCCATGGCATGGGACCGGGGTACCTACAAGACCGCGTTCTGCCAA
>JAOYMU010000002.1:2619333-2629432 GCA_025802295.1 Psammodynastes pulverulentus | reverse complement strand
TGCATTTAATTGTAATGGTTCAAAGAATGTTCGGAAAAATGTTCGGCCCTCCACCATGTTCACTTCATCCAATCTGGTCCTCTTTGAAAAAAGTTTGGACACCCCTGGTCTATAGACTGATTCCTATAACAACTGGCGACTTTAGCAAGCATGTTTAAAAATAAGGTTTGTCTGGATTAGGCTCAGAATTTAGAAATGAAATAGGAGACAATCAAACTACTCTATCAGACAACAACTGAAGTTTAAACCAATCATCTTAAGTATATATTTGAACTTGGATATGTAGATGTGGTATAAGAGTCCCAATAGATCAGCAATATCCTCAAAGGATCAGCAGCCCCATAGACAGCTAAATTACTCAGAAAGCCAGGGAATTTATCAAACAAGAATTTCAAAGTGGATTTTAGCCTCCAGGAAAAACGGAAGTGCCCATTAATGTACATACAAAATAAATGTTGTCTATGAGCTGTTTCAGCTGTTTATTTTGACATGAAAAGCAGTTAATTTGTCAGGGTGGGGGAGGTGGAGGCACAGAAACTATTACCACTTAGATAGAAATTATCTTTATATGCTATTAATTAAAAAGGAATCCCCAATGAACAGGTACAGCATAAAGTAATTGTTCATTAAAGGACAGTCATACGGCTACTTACCTGGAAGTAAATCCTGATAAATTCAACATAATTTACCTTGGATTGCAGCTATTCTTTATCATTTATAATTCACACTATTTGGGGAATGTTAGCATTTAATGTGATTAACACATGTAAGAGGAAATTCTAACCAACCATTCATATATTATAGATGTAAAATAAAACACCAGTGCTAAAACTAGGTAGGAACAGATGTGACAGTAGTAAAGCACTTAGCTAACTTAGGCTGTGTTTATCTTACAACTTCAATATTTACTTTATTGAGCAAAAGAATGTTAACTTCGTCCAATGCTGACAGACCATTCATCAAAAAATAATAATTGTTAAATAGTGGAATATTTCATTGGCAGGATTGTGCAGAAAATTAGGCTTTCCATTCCTAGAACTCTGATTCAATTCACCCAGAGGAGAAGAGCAACATATCAAACTGATCAGATTAGTGAGGGGGGGGAAGCACCCTTAAGTGGAATAAACTTGACATATTTAGTTTAGCTCTTATGGTTTCCATCCATGTAATAAACTGGCTATATACCCACCAAAGGTTCACATGATTTGGCCATTTGTTCTTCTAAAACATTGCAACAATTATGCTTTTAAGAGAAATTCTAAAGCAAAATTAACAACCGTATGCACTAACAGGTCATTTGACACACCCAGCATCCCACTTTTATATATAAACTAATCTTTGTAGTGATGATACTTACAAACCTATGTCTTCATAGTAATGGGACAATCAAAAGGAATCATTAGGCCTGGACAACTATGTTAACATAGAACATAGAATAACAGCGTTGGAAGATACCTTGATTGATGTCTATCTAAACCCCTGCTTGAACAGGAGACCCTACACCAGGGGTGTCAAACACAAGACCCATGGGCTGGATCCAACCTGCAATGTGGTCAGATCCGGCCTGCGGGGCCATCCTGGAAAATGTAAGGGGGCGGTCCGCATCATTTCAGCCCAGTCTACCCAATATAAAGAGGAAACATTGGGCTTGCATGGCTTCGGCCCAGTCTACCCAGTGCGAAGAGGAAACATGCCAGAAATTTGGAGAGTGGAGTCAAGCTGGCCACGCCCATCCAGTCACCCTCGCCCACTCAGTCAGCCACACCCTGAGAGTGGTATCGATATGGCCATGCCTACCCAGTTGGCCACACACACCCAGTTGGCCACGCCCGCCAGCTCTCCCGATGTCAACCACAGCCCTGATGCAGCCCTCAATGAAATTGAGTTTGATACCCCTGACCTATACCATTCCAGACAAATGGTTGTCCAATCTCTTCTTGAAAATCCTCCAGTGATGGAGCACCCATAACTTCTGGAGGCAAGCCATTCCACTATTTTTTTTTAATTGTCAATCCAGGGATACACACACACACACAAGTGCATGCACACAGACACATGATCCTAGTTCTTCTAAAAGGAAAAAAAGAGCTTTGTAATTTAGGATACCTCCTTCGCAAAATAAGGAGGAATCAAATGTGTTTTTTTTAAATTCCAGAGTCCTTAAACTATGTCTGGACCTGTATAAGCCTTCTTTTCTCTGTTGGCTGTACAATGATTTTGGCTGGTAAAGGTTTGAAAGCAAAAAATATTGGCTACCTGGTAAAGACAGGGTGATAATTGGTCTCAAGGCTGAGGTTTATTTCCTGTCTTTTTTTTAGCTTCTTCAGAATCTCTTCACTCGATTTCTCAAGGACAAACTACATGCTACATAAAATATGTAACTTTCTGTTGCACTTCCATTTTTTAATTTAGTTAATTACTTCGAAAGTAGTAGTCCAGGCTGAATCAAGTCCATTGCACATGACCTTGATTCTACATCCCTTCCAAAGGACAAAAAGGAAAGTGCTCTAGATCAGGCTTCCCTAACACACGGAGACTAAAATTCCTAGAATTTCTACCCAGCCCCACTGACTGTGGGCTCCAGGGAATTGGTGTTCCAATACATCTGTAGTATAGGACTTTGGGGAATAGCATTCAAATATTCCTGAAGGGATTATAGCGTAGGGCATTTTATATATAAAGAAAATTTATAATATGAAGTCTAGATTTAACTGCAACCGTTTGCTGCTCTGGTTTTTTATTTTAGACAGCTTCTCAATCCAGAAAGATCCTATAGAATACAACAAAATGAAAAGGAAGTAGCCAACGGTTGAATTCAAGCATCTATTGTAGATCCACGGTCCTCAATCGTTATGGCTTGGTAGCCCACGTGGGAGGGAGAGGGAATGGTTCCCTGTGAGTGGAAGGCGGGTAGCACAAGTGCACCCAGCTCTATTTGTGCAAGTGGTAGGAGTGCATGCTTGCCACTCATGCAAAGGGAGTTTCATGCATGAGCGCAAGCGGCTGCCACTCACACAAGGAGAGCTTTGCACAAGGACACAGGCTTGTCCGCCACCTGTGTGATCCGGTTCTGAACAGGCCATAGCCCAGGAGTTGGAGACCCATGTTGTACATCATGAGGGTCTTTACCTTGTTTTATCCCTACAGTGTTATGGTCTATGACCAGGTACTTAGATCTGGCCCACCTGGCCACCCTGGAAACAGCAAAAGACCAGCCCACTATGCTTTTGCCAGAGAAAATGGAGCCCAGGAGGGCTGTGTGTGGCCTCCCAGACTCCGTTTTTGGCAGCGACAGCCATCTGCAGCCCTCTGCAGCAAAAATGGACCTTGGGGGGAGTGCACCCTGAGCTTTGTTTTTGCTGGCAGAGAGCTGCAGGAGACCATTGTAGCCAAAAACAAGGCCTGGGGAGCCGCACACACCCCGACGAACTCCATTTTCATTGCAGAGGGCTAGCAAAACAAACTAAAAGCAAAATAAAACAAAAGGAAAAATGTTTCCCCTTTTGCATTTGACCATCCAAGAAAGGATAGGAAAGGAGAAAGGGAAAGAGGAAAGAAAAAGAAAAAGAAAAAGAAAAAGAAGGAAAGATGAGAAGAGAGCAAGGAAGGAAAAAGAAGGAAAGAGGGGAAGGAAGAAGAAAGGAAATGAAAAAGAAAGGAAGAAGAAAAGGAAGGAAAGAAGGAGATTATAATGAGAGGGAGGGTCTGAGGGAAGTCCTGCCTTAGCACTTGTCAACCATAGGTGCCCCAGACATGAGTTTACATATAATAACAGAGTTGGAAGGGACCTTGGAGGTCATCTAGTCCAACCCCCTGCTCAAGCAAGAGAGTCTATTTCAAATATTAGCCTCTACCTAGGATCAAACTCACAGCCTCTTGAATGTGAGGCAAGAGTTCTATCTCTAGGCCACCGCACCCTCAGTTGACAATGAGCTGGCCATGCCGACCCTGGCCATGCCCACCCCAGGCTCAAAGGTCAAATAACCCTGATCCGGCCCTCAATGAAATCGAATTTGACACCCTTGGTCTACGAAGATAGCCTTTGTTCTTTTTCCACTGATTTTTCCACCTTTTGTCTTTCCAACAAAGTTATTAAGAGAAAAAATAGAGTACTTGTACAATTTCCTCTGTCTGATAATGCTTAAAACCCCTATCTGATTGCCATTTGACACATAAGGCTAACGCTAGATTGAACTTTGACCAATTTTGGTTAAAAGTCAGCTGTATTCCATTCCTGTTGCTTAAGTGTTCATATGTTTTAAATCTGTTTCTAGGAAAAACTAGAAATATGTCAAGTTCCAGAATTTATTCTTGGGTCTGGTTTTGAAACAGATTATTTGAAAATGCAAACTGTATTGCCCAACAATAAACTCTTGCTGCAACTGACAGTAACATAAATAGTATTGCAGCGTTAGATAATTAGACTGAGTGTAAAAATGTGGATTTATGACACAGTCAGAAGTGATGAGGTATTGCAGCTTTTGTGTGCAAGATGTTAACACTTAAGAAATGCCAGCTTTGGGATGCCATGATAGGAATTAATGTCCCTATCCCTAAATATCATTAAGAAGAAAAGATGGTGAAATTGGAGCTCTCACTTTGTGCAGAAATGTATCTATGCACATTATGCACCCCTTATCTATTGAAGCCGAGTCCATGCCATTGTGCCTAAATCGTGCATTGCCATTTGTAGGAGGATGAGAAACATTACAAGAATTTAATTTTTTTTTACATGGATGAATGCTAGTCAGAAAAGCACACATGTTGTTTATCATGCTGGCAACACTTTGCTACTGAGCCCCAGTTGAAATAACAATGACTGAGCCAGAGCTTGGAAATCATTCAAACAATCAGAGAAATGCAGTGATCTTGCATTAGAGAATTAGAAGCTGTTAGAGCAGAGCTCGGAGGGAATTACTGTGTCAGTATTAACAGTGCATTTCCTGGGAAAGAAGAGGTCAGAAAGTCTGAGGTGTATGAGAACCGGTAGGTAGGTAAGTAGGTAGGTAGGTAGGTATGTAGCTAGGTAGGTAGGTAGGAAGGAAAGAATTGGATCAGACTAAGTCATTTCTATTTGATGTTCTCGCCATGCTGCAGATGTTTTCCAGAGACTAAAAACTGATCTTGCAAGGCTATAATGGAACTCATCAGAGCTGTTGCAAGAAAAGCCAGAACTGATCTGAGCTCCTTCTAAAGAGTCCCATGGAAGCTTAGAAAGAGGGTTACAGTCAGATCTTTTTTCCTCAGTGAAACATAAACTAGTTAAGGGATAAGTAAATAAAAATTAACTGTCTGGAATCTGGTTCAAGCAGTCCCGGCTTCTCTGGAGTTATGGCAAATATTGGGAGGTAGGATAATCATAAGACTGGAATCTCCTTTTACCATTGGTTATTCATTGATTATGCCATGTAATCTTCTACATTAGGAGAAGTAATCTTCTACATCAGGAAGATGCTGTCCTCAGTAATGATATCCCTCAAAAAATGGGTTTAACTCCCACCCTGATAAAATTGAGCTAAATCTGATTTATTGAAAGGAACAAGAAACTAGGTTTTCCCAAAGCTGTTTTTTCAAGAGGCAACTGGACTTTCTGGTTTTTCTCAGAGCTGAAGAAGCTTCTTGGATCAGAAACGAAATGTTTTCAAAAGAAAAAACAGAAAGTCTAGTTGCCTCTTCAAAAAGCACTTTTGGAGAAACCATGACCTGGATGACTGAGAATCTCCATAGACAAGGAACTAGGTTACAAAAATCTACAATATTTTTCAGACAGCCATCTTTTTTTCCAGGCTCTGAGAAGGACATTATCATTTCCCACCAATGTTCCTGCATCTTCAGCTTCTACATTTTACTAGAACCCTGCTTTATCTAACTTTCTTTTAAACAGATAGAAAGATGATAGATAGATAGATAGATAGATAGATAGATAGATAGATAGATAGATAGATAGATAGATAGATAGATAGATAGACAGACAGACAGACAGACAGACAGACAGACAGACAGACAGACAGACAAGGTGGACCTACTGTAATGCAGTGGTCCATCTTCCACTGTTACATATGCATCATTGAAGGATGGGCCCTATATATACCCAAGAATCATTGTAGAAAATAAAAGTGATAGAGGGCTGCAGGCTAGTGTTTTGTCTTGGGAAAAATGCATAAAGGAAGCTAATGTGACAGTATTAAGCATACTCTTGAGGGTAACAGGGAAATGCCTTATTAATTTATCTTCTGGAAACTGGGAGTTTTACAATTTATTTCATTTACCAAAGCAGCAGCCATTTGCAAGCCCCCACCCCACCCCACATCCCTCACCTTCAGGCAAATTTGCAAAATTTGAAGGGATCACAGAGCCCATAAAGGTTACTTATTGTTGGAAATGGGGGACTGAGGATGTCTCCAGTCCACATAAAAAGTGGAGAAGACAAGTGCAGCAGAATAAAGTGGGGGGGAGGGACTTGAGGTCATCCATAAATGCTCCAGGCAGCGGTTTCTTGGAAGGACACCAAACACAATGGACTTTGGTGAGATGAAGAAATAGCTATCTTGTTCAAACCACAATTGGCACTTTTGTACAATTCCTTTTCTAATCATTTCCAGAAATTGTTTGTTAATTGCTTTTTAGCTATTAGGAACCTCTGACAGCTTTGAATAAATGTCCTTCAATCTTTAATGAAACAAGTTTTAAATAGAACTTTAACAACTTTTTAAAAAAAATCAACAAAAAAGTTGACTTTAGAAAGTTGCAAACAGATTAACAGTCCAAATAAATTTGAAATGAGATTTTGGATTTACTTGTAAAGAACTCTTCCCATGGAAACAATGCTTTTGTTTTGAATTATTAAAAAAATAAGATAAAGTTTTAAAAATTGGGTTTAAAAATTCTAGAAGTAATTGGAGGAAATTAAAGATTATAATAATGGAGCAGAACACTCAAACTGAACTTAATGTTGCAGAATTAAGGAAAATGTTTTAACGTTGGATATATAGATAGATGGGTTTTAAAATGTTATGGAAGAGGAACAAGTTTTACCTTACAATATCAAAACTGATTTAGAACTTGATTTAAAAGTGACAGTTTACAAGAATGACATAGAAAAATATGCTACATTTGACATAGAAAAGAAATAATCTAATATCTTGGTAATTAAAAGAGATATATTAATAACAAAGCAAGAGAATGATCTGGCTAATTTTCCTACATTGAATTTATAAAAGAAGCTTGTTAATTTATAAATTTAGCTTATTGAAGAATTTTGTGAAAAAAGGCACATGAAAAATGAAAAGAAACCAAGACTAAAGATCAAGACTGTTAGAAGTAAAAGAAAGGAATATAAAGTTGGCTTATTTGATCAAAGTTAATATAGATACATTGATATCTCTGGTATCCATTAATGGACTTTTTCTGACATCAGATCAAGGAAATATAATTGTATGGATTTGTTTATAGGCAAAAGATAGGGTATGGGAAGAAGACATCATTTGTCATATTTTAAGAGGTGATAAGTTATTAAATTGTTTATACTTGTGATGAAGGATGAAGTAACTTCTTAATATAAATCTTTTCTTTTGCTTTATTCTCCTTTCTTTTTTATTTCTCTTTAGATTTTATTTTTTTCCTTCTTTTCTGCACATTTCCTTTTTTTAGTTTGTATTAGTTTTTATTGTTTAATTATAATATTGAATAAAATTACTATTTACAAAAAAAGGATTACTTATTGCTGACCCAGAGTTTCAAGACTAGGAATACACATTGTCTGAAATCCAGAAATTATAAAATTGAGCTAAATATCTCCATGGCCTGAAGATCATTCGTACATTATACAAACAAAGTAGACACTATTCATCCTTTCCAATTTTTCAGTTAGGTTAAAACATCACCACCTACTAAATACTAATGCCTCAATCGTGCCATTAAGCATATGTGAAACTGTCTTATATAGAGATTTTCATCATAACCAGAATACTTCACATAGAAAGGAAACTGAAGAAAATGCTTAAGCAATTAATAATGCCTTGCACATAATAAATGTTTGCTGAACAAAATCTGTCCCAACTTTACACATTAATCAAAAGAGAATGCCATACAATTTTGTATAATTAAGTAGAAAGTCATTCATGAACAATAAAATGAAATGAACTAATATTAACCCTATGCTGTTTATTAATAGTACAGGTACTCAATAGTCCACAGTGCAATTATTGCAGTTAATTGAAGGGTCATGTTATCAAAGATTAATAATTGGAAAGCATGTCAACAATTCATTCATCAGAGTTTTAAAGTGTAACAAACATTTTTTTTCAGACTAAAAAAAATGAAAACGTGAACTCTGCATTCCAATTCATTGTACTCGTGAGATGTAGGGATGAATCAATAAAATCATTTTTAACAATGACCAAGAGCACATTTTCACATTTTGGTTCCTAATACATCATTTTCTATGCATTCACCTACTTGTTATCCTCTTCGTTCTGCTTTTTTAATTCACCTTAACCCAGGGGTACATTTGTCTTTTGCCTTCTTGCATAAATGATACAAGGCAATTGCTTCAAAAACAGAAGAAGACACTCAGTGAGAGCTAAGCTTCTTCGTGAATGCAGAGCCCACAGGCACCATGCTAGCTGCTTACATTGGATTACTTGAACTTACATGGCCAGCCCGTGTGTGTCTGTGTGAGTGTCTGTGTGTGTACTTTCCAATCAGTGTTGATTCCTGGCAATTGCTAGGATAAGTGCTTGCAGCTTTCTTGGCAAGATTTCAGAAGTGGTTTCCCATTGCCTCTTTCTTAGGGGGTGAGTGACTGGCCCAAGATCACCCAACTGATTTTGTGCCTAAGGTGGAAATAGGCGGCACCTAGTTTCTCTTTAGATGTCTTAACCACTACCTGAATTGACTCAAATGCGCAGCCTAATATTTATTCAGGTAAGAATTTTATTTCTATATCAGCCATTTCCAAGAGGTATGAGCAACTAACAAGTAGAAATGTTATTTAAATTTAAACACAGCCCTGACACCCGCAAAGATGATGTATCATGTGCCAGCTGGTTACAGCATCCATTTTGCCTGTGCTAGATGAAGCAACAGTCCAAATGAAGGGATTGGCCTGACTTGTGGTTCCTCTTGTATCTGCCTCCTCTAAGCCTTTATGTTTCCCTGATTCTCTCTTGGCTCATCCCTTGCTTGGAGTGGAGAGAGAAAGATTGGTGATCTGTGCCTGTGTGCTTTAATCTGGATGCAGAAAGCAGTGAGGGAAATAGACAATGGCTTGGGTGTGGCCAGGGGGCAGGAACAAAGGGAAACAACGATGGATCAGAAAAGGAGAGAAAGCAATTCAGAGAAAAACAGACGTCAGAGCAATGTAAAAGAGATCAGAGTAGAGGAATAAGTTGTGGAGGTGTGGAAATAAACCATGTGCATGTAGGTGATGATAGCATTGGGAAACCATGTCTGCATATGTATGTAACACAATTTACTTCAGGGAAATTAATTTCTATTTGACTAGAGAAATGGTTTTTCAGGGTTGACCCTCTCTTTGTTCCTGGCTTCATTTGGGGTTCTTAAGGAAAAATATTGACCTCTCTGGCTCAACATTTCTTGTTCTTCAAAAAAAAGTTCTTAAAAAATAGCCATTTTTGTGTCAGAGCAATAAATGCTTTCTGCTGACAAATCAAAAACCTGGAAAAGTCTTACTAAAAAACCTTCTAACTTAATTCTTTCTAGTTTCAGAAAAGCTTATGTTTCATGAAAAGAAAACTCATTGACTCACCGCAATTTTCGAATAACTCTTCTTATAAAATATTTTACAATCTTTCCTTGAGGTAGATTGTTTCATTGATCAGAATTAAAAGATTGTTCACAATAGTTCTAGATCTGCCTTTAAAATAATTCTGGCTTAAATTCTTTGACATTGATGAAATGTTGATGTCTGCATATGATTAAATATTAACAATCTAAATTAAATATTGTTTATATATATATAAACCCTTCCACCCTTTGGAACGACCTCCCCACGGATATTTGGACAACAGCTGACCTCCCCCACTTCCGCAAGAAGCTAAAAACTTTTTTGTTTTGCCAGGCTGGCTTAGCCTGAGTG
>JAOYMU010000002.1:2562208-2575552 GCA_025802295.1 Psammodynastes pulverulentus | reverse complement strand
TTAAAATAAACTACATTATGTCCAGATAGTGAGGGTTTAGTCCAGACCCACTTAGAGATCTTTCACACATCAGGGGGAAGTTGCCCGTAACAACCTCTTTTTTTAAACTAATTGCATTTTTTTTTGTTTTTAATAGTAAAATTTTAGCTTAAGGTAATCTCAGATACTGATGAATGTTGCGAGTTTGCACATGTACTGAGCCCTAAACCATAATGCTTTATACCAGATGAAAAGAAAGCCAATGTCGTATTTCGGTGTAGCAAGAAGAGTAAACTCATCTGTAGAATTCAGTGCATTTTAAGGTTTGAAAGTGAACTGTAGATCTGACATTGTGAGACTTCTAGTTCATGGGACAGCAGTTTTATAAAGATACTATACAACAAATTAAAATGGACTGGAAAGATTCAGCCTCTTTCCTCTTACATCTCTGCAAATCATATCCCACTGTTGATCTAGCCACCCAAAAACCACATTTCTCAGGATTGTGCTTCCTACTGAACATCACATTCAGCTGTCAGTTCCCACACATACTTCCACTGTAGCTCCAAGCATGACTCATCTTTTGAAATAGCTCTTTTCCCAGCTGCCCAACCATCCCACTTAGGGATACGGTTCAAACATAGTCCTCAGGTTTTAAATGTTTGTCACAGTGTAAGCTATTTCTTTTTAACATGCAGTAGCTAGTTTTTTTTTTCTCCTTAAAAAAACAGAGATGGATGAATATACACAAACAGGAAAGCTTTTGATTATGCGTACAAGTACAAAATTAGTAAAAAGGCTAGAAATTGCCGTACGCTTGTGGAATTCCATTGTTTTTCCCAAAAATAATTCCATCTATTTTAACTTTTTTTTTCATGTATAATTCCAATGGCAACAGTTCTTCCTTTGATTGTCAACTGCCTTAATTGAAAGGTGTGGTACAGTGTCTGTTTTGACCGTTATGCTTATATCTTTTGTTTCAAACCCCAAGTGTTGGCTTTCCTGTCTGGCCTTCCTTAGTATTTTCTGTTTTGGTGATGTGATGACAGACTTACAGTGTGTTTCCTTGTGTGTATGGTAACAGATGTTTATGTGAATAACAGACTTTTTTATGAAGGCATACACTTTATAGCCAAATACTAATTAAAAATAATTGCATGTAAGCATTTTTGTTTATTCCCTGTTGTGCATCTTTAATCATTTGAAATCACCTGCAGTTGAAAATTGAGGCAAAGATTTGATACTGCAATTATAAGAGGCCATCTGACTCCAGACAAGAGGCGGGGGAGGAGAGGGAAAAAAAAGAGTAATTTGAAAAACAATTATAATTTTTTTTTTTGAAAATGTGGTAGTATTAGATCTTTCTAATTTTTCTTTCATAATGGATCAGAAATATTGTTGTCTGAAACTATTAGGAATTTAAGGCTAGACTCTCTTCATGCTTACTTGGGCATAAGTTCCAGTAAACTCAAAGAGACTTATTACTGAACATCTATCCATAGGGCCACACTGTATGTTGCCGTATTTTCAAAAAGATAATGAATTGTATTCTGAACAGAGTGTATTCTGTGCACTAATAATTGCATTGCAAAACCTTTTGATTATGTGCATATTTAGTTCAGAGCTGAGATTATGTGCATATTTAGTTCAAAGCTGAGATAGCTTGTTTTCACTGAAGTCTCTTATTACAACAATTAAAGTGCAGGTAAGGACATTTAGGAATAAGCCAGCCTTTCTATATTTATAGCATAAATAATATTCAGATGTGAGCTGTCCCTATATCAGAAGAATTTGATTACTGATTTATCCCCACAAGTTTTGGTTGGTGACTAAAGTTGTGGTCAGACATGGAAGAGGTAGAACATAAACCAACACATGTGGTTGTGATCTGGTTTTAATTACAAAATGTAATCTTATTTTCAATCCATCTGCTTCCATTACTTTATTTGCATTTCAGCTCGGAGTTGTACAGCTGCTAAGCTCTTCTTTATCACATTTACATTCATTTAAGATTATCTTCAATGCTGGCTTTAATGAAGTTCCATAACTCTGGAATCATCCTTTGATGGAATATTCATTAAACAGCCACTGAGCCTAATTTTCTTACTACTTTGTTATTTCCTGCCCCTTCTTTCAGGGAGAAATGTCCTTCTTTCCTCTCATAATGCACCAAAGATTCTTGTTTTTACAGAGCAAAGCAGGTAATGGCATTACAAGAAATGGGAGTTAAATGTCTCTGACTTTTTTCTCCCTCTTGGTGAAATAAGAAATCACTCACATGTTCTAGAGCAGTGCTTCTCAGCCCTGGCAACTTTAAGATTTGTGGACTTCAACTCCCAGAATTTCTCTGTCAGTTCTGAGAAACAATTTTGCATCATTGACACGATAGGACAAAGAATCAAACAACAGTCTAATCAAGGAACTTCTAAGTACATTCCCATCAACACTGACAGATCAAGCCACTTGTATATAGAAAGCAAGCCCACTTCTTTCTAGCACTGATGATGTTACCTAGTTGGGTAATACAAGGTATGCAAGAAAATCACCAAGCTCAAGCAGTGCCAAGGGTTCCACAGTTCAACCCTGAGCAACAAATATTCTCTTATATTAGTACACAGTTTCTTCTGGCAGGAAAAGGATCTAACTATCTGACACACTTAATTCTACTATACAATCCCATACTTAGCATACAGAAAGTGATGCCCAATCAAACTACAAGCCCAAATTCAATTTCCAATTCTCTGTGAAACATTTCTCAGACTAACCAGTCTCATAAGGGCGCTATCCAGTTAATAATGATCACTATGAATAATCTGCCCTCCCGCCCCCAAAAGTAAAAAATAAATACCAACTCCCCAAATTCAAAATTCTGGCAAATATGATGTTGTCACTTAATTTAAATAGCCATACAAAATGATAAAATAATTTGTGATCAGTATACTGTTCTTGATTGGTTAAGGTCAGTCACGTGACCACCAAGCCAGGAAGAAAAAAAAACCTCAGTGATCATTGGAGAAAAAAGTTAAAGTAGTTGCAACAATATTTAGAAGTAAGAATAAAAGCATTAAGTGCTTCAATTATTTTTAAATATTGACAGAACAAAATGGGGGATGTCAGAGGGAGGAACTATTTGTAGCCACTCACTCTATCTTCTTTCATTTGAAAATTGATAGTGGACAGAGTTTGGTAGAGTTTAATAAAGTTCACTTTTTGGTTATTCCAGTTCCAACATTCTTGTACATGTAGAAAAGAGCAATAACAAGGCAAAATGTGTTTATGATTTTCTTTTGGAACCTTATCCCCAAGCAAGCAATTGGCATGCTGGGAAAAAGGTGCTACAAGGAGTGGCAGAAGGAAGAGAAAAGTGGAACATCATGCACTTTCTGTGAATACGTCCATTATCATTTCAGATGGACAAGGACCAAATTTTGTTGACTTTGGCTTAAGCATGGAGGAATGCTGTGTGAAGTGTTGTTTTTCTTTAGACACAATAACAAAGTTAAGTCTTGAGGTTGTGGGGGTTTTGTTTTGCTTTTTTGGCTATGTGAAATAAAAGTATGATTGGCTAGGAGAAAGGGTTATCTTTGCCAAGTTTATACTATTTGTTTTGATAAGCATGCTGTTTGAGTCCCAGTTTGGCAAGGCATATCTCATAATCATGACTTTCAAGAACTCATTATTGTCAAGAAATGACTGATCATGTGAAAAAAAATACTCTAACCAAATATATATTTTAATGATATTGCTTAAAGATTAAGTCTCATATGGCAACTACCCAATATGTAAGAGATCTATATATTTACTATTAAAATCCTCCCATAATATTTATAAGAAGACCCCAATTCTGTCGCTGGGCTACATTAATAGCATCGTTTGAATGTTTACATATATTTAAACACAAAGATGCTTATGCCAAAGTATAGCTGGTTTTACATTTGTTAGACCAGATTAATGTAGGGTTGATCAGAAGTTTATTCTTTACATTGTAGAACCAGTCCATATCTTTAAGCCTTATTGGTTCAGGCATAGTGTTATGTGAATACAATAAAAGTTACTTTTTTAAAACATTTTTTTTAAAACCCACAGCATGTGACTTGGAAAAGTTATTTTGAATTCTTCTCTTAGGGGAATTAAATTTGTTCCAAGTTCAAAAAAAAATAACTTAAGAGGAAAAATTTAACAGAGAAATGCAACTCTATGCAGTCTTGACTATACTTAAATTTATCCAGAGGTATGTCTCATGGAAAGTAGTAATTTTCAGTCTAAACTCTGACCCAGCCAAATTCTTTAAAAACCTGAATTTCCCCCTGCTCCCCCAACTTTCTCATATATTAAATGCTAGTTTTGGCTGTTCATCAAAATTGCACTGAGAACATCAAACCCATAACCTTATATGACAACCAGCATCGAAACTAAAAAATAAAAAATAAAAAAATAAAAAAAAACACCACTGCAGTTCCAAACATTTAAAAAATTATTCTTTTTCCCCAGACACAAGATGCAAAATATTTTAAACAGTTGAAAGTTGGTGATTATTATTTGGGGGAAATTTAAATCCTGTTTTCCTTTAAGCCATTGTAGAACATAATAAACATCTTAATGAGTTCTCCAAAATATCTAAACACCAACTATCTAACCAACTCTATAGCTTCAGCGCTTTCTTATATTAGTCAGGTCAGACCTAGCAAGGATGCTCAAACTCTTTCTGACAATAGAGTTGAAAATGAGCAGCCCCCAAAGTTTTAATATTAACCCACAAATTAATCTACTGACCAGATGGATGGAGCCATCTAAAACAAACAAACAAACAAACAAACAAGCACTGATCAGAAATATATTCCCTGCCACTTTTTCTACCTCTTGACTCATCATCACCAGTCTTTGGTCCTGACCCTGGGCTGCCCAATGGCTGTTTCATATCTCTTTTTCATTGTTGTGAAGCCTCAAGTTCTGCTTGCACAGAATTCTCTGCTTTCCTGCTGCTTCAGAGGCCTACAGCTTTTATTCAAGGGCCTTGACAAGCGTTTCTCTCTGGTGCTTATACTATTGCTGCTGTGATGGCCTGCAGTCTTTTCCCTTCAACATTGATCCACAGGTTGCAACCTCTGTCTCTCCCACAGCTTTTCTTTTTCCATCCCCTGTATCTCACGGGCTGTAACTGCTGTTGTTTCCATTCTTTCTGATTTGCTTAGTTTTGTTTTGGTGGCCTGCAGCAGGTTCCTTGTTTCTTGCTATTCTGATGGCACTATTCATGATTGCTATATTGCTGGGATTGATTACCATCTCCTTCTCCTTCATTCCTAGCAGAAAATGGAGCCTGGGTGATCTTGGGCCAAACACTTAGTCCCAGCCCTAGGAAACAGGCAATGGCAAGCCACTTCTGACAAAACTTACCCAGAAAATTGTAGGGATTAGTCCAGTTAGTCCCAGGAGTCAACTGTGATTCAAGGGAATAAATAATAATGATAATGTTGTTGATGATGATGATGATGATGATGATGATGATGATGATGATGATGACGATGATGATATCAATAGTAGTAGGTGTGGGGAACGTAGGGAGCAACGGCCCCACCCAGGGACAGGGAAGAGGAATCAATTGTAAAAAGACTCAGATCGAAAAAATGAATTTACTTGAAATACAATTGTAATTGTTGATACAAGATAAAATGGAAAAAAAAGATGATTGAATATATAGACTATACAATGTAATCTTCTTACTTTTAAAATTGTAAACTTATGAAGTTTGGGGAAGGCCGTCACCAACGGCAGGGAAGCTACCAAATTTTTTTTTACTTGTATCCTATACCCTTTTCCTCGTAAAAAATGAAAACCAATAAAATACTTTAAAAACAAGAGAGGGAAGATCTTAAAGCCCAAACTCAATGGAGGAAATGCAATCAAGGCAATCAATACCTGGGCAATTCCAGTCATTAGGTTCACAGCTGGAATAGTGGATTGGACTCAAGCAGAACTAAAAGCAAAAGATAGAAAGACCAGAAAAACAATGACAGTGAATCATCCCCTTCATCCTTGCAGTGACATTGACAGACTATCTATCAAGGCGTGGGCGTGGATTGTTATAAGTACATCAGATGGTTGAAAAGAAAAAGACTTTGAAAGAATATCTAAAAGACAATGAAAAAGATGCACTGAAGTTGTAACAGTGATACGCATTGTCATCGGGGCACTTGGTACCATGTCCAAGAATTTTGTAAAATATATCAAGTTGCAACTTCCTGCTGTAGCGCCAGCGGAGCTGCAAAAGATTGCTACTCAGAACAACATACATTTTAAGAAGATACTTGGTTGATACCTAGGATGCTGGCAGCCTCCCGTATCAACCATCAGTGCCAAATAATAATATTTGTGATACATTTTTAAATGTTCAGTTGACTTGAGTTTCATGTTTAATGAATGAAAGATAATAATAATAATAATAATAATAATAATAATAATAATAATAATAATAGTAATAGTAGTAGTAGTAGTAGTAGTAATAATACCACCTTACTCAGAACTGCCTGTATACTCAGATGTTATCTTAACAGCTCTTAGTTTCTTGGTTAGGGCTTGAACTATTACGTTTTACCAGTCCCAGTAAATCAAGTTGAACATTAAATCATCATCAACAACAATAAATTACTAATTAATAATCACCACCATCAAACAAAATCTACCTACTTCAGGGACTTGATAGATGGATAAAAATGCCAAATCCAGTCTAAACATACGACTGACCATGCAACCAACCGTAATAATAAAAAGTACCCTGCTTTGTAACTGCCTATAATCTTAGACACTATCTTAATTCTTAGGCCATTATTATGACTTGTAATGTTAAGTGTTCGACTGTAAATCTAACTATAACGACCATACATTTAATACCATCAAACAATAACATCTGCCTAACTCAGGTACTTGGGAAAGATTTGATAGGTGGATAAAAATGCAAAATCCAGGGTTAAGCATCTGGTTGACTGGCCAGCCATAATAACAAAGTTAACTTTGGCAAACTCATTATTGCAAGCCATGTTTTGATGGCAGAGGTAGTGATAATATCTTCTAGGTCTGGATAACTTTTTGTTGTTATTGCTGCTGTTTAATATTCTTTGAATGGTACGTATTTTTGCATGAATACAGGAGAAGTCTGGAAATTTTAGCAAAAACATAGAATTCTTGAATTTGCTTCCGAAGAGGGGCCCCAATGCCTTTTCAGCCTTTTGTGAAGCTTTACGAGAAACTAAACAACAGCACTTGGAAGAAATGCTCTTGAGCACTATCCCCTGCCATAGGACTGAGGCTATAAAGGTAAGGAAAGATAAAATATATAATTAAGAAGCACATTTAGTGTTAGTGATTCCATATTGCTTTTTCATGCAACACCAGTATGATATTTTCAGTCCCCCTTGATCAAGTTTAGCGTCCTAAACTTAGAAAGCTAATGTTTCTTAGAGAAGATGTTTGACTTAGTTTTCAGTATAAATAATTTTACGAGCATTGGGAGGTTTGGATCTATTTTAAAAGTGACAACTGTATTTTGGCCATTCTTTGTATATTGGCTTAATACGAATTTATAATTAGTAGATTTAAGAAATATTATTTTACCCTTTCCTTTAGATAGTGAAAATAACACAAAGTAGTGATACTTTTGAATTCTTCTTCAATAAATCTATATTACAGCTATTCAGTGTTATCAGGACGGATTTGACAATGAACAGAGCTAAAGTTACATGGAAAGTACCAGCAAGTTCAGTAAAGTGCTTGTAATGTATTTTTCCAAATCCGGAGTGGCTTGTCTAGAATTTAGAGAATTCTATTTGAGATTTTTGAAGAGAATGAACATGAACCCTGCCTTCTCACTTTTCATTCTGCTAGGTCAGGAAATACAGAGGGCAACATTAGTAGTGGTAGTAGTTACTACTAGTAGTAAATACTAATTAATATTATTAATTTAATAATTTAATTTAATAACACCAGCTAAAGGACAGTAACTTTACTGTTCACATTGTTGTGAACAGATAATGGATACAAGCTGAACTGGACAGTTTGGACTGAAAGACAAGAAAACTGACTATTCACTATGCATTACATAATGACAATGATAGAGTTGCTTCAGCATTGAGATGGGTGGCATATAAATTTAATAAATAAATATAATATATCTGTTCTGCAGAAATGGAGATTTAGTTCAGGTGAAGTAAATGGTTGAACAAAAATGTGCATTGGCTGATTATGTAAAAAACAGCCAAGAACAAGCATTGATATAAGTTAAAAATTGGAACTTACTAAATGTATAGAAAACAAAAGTGAATATGGAAATAATGTAATAAACCCACTGACAAGGAAAAGCATTTGGTCAATTTCTACAAGAGCTTGAGAGAAACCTAGATAATGATAAAACCTGTGAATGGCTTACAACTGTGATATTAAAAAAGAAAGTTAAGGCTTGATTATGGTTTTATAAGAGCAAGCTATTCAAACTATATGGAAAAATCATCAAATGATTCAAAGTGCAGATTATGCAAGAAGCAAAAGAAATAATAGAAAATATACTCTGTTCATGCAAGAAGATCATACATACTGATAATAAACAATGACATAATATAGTTGTCAAAATGTTTCACTGGAACATCTGCAAATGTTACCATGTACCAATAATGAAAATTTGGTGGAAACATATAACTGAAAAAGTAGTAAAAAATGAACAGGATAAAATATTGTGGGATTTCCAAATACAAACTGATAATTTTGATAACCAAGCTCATAACCCACCAGATTAAGTGTGATTAAAAGAGAAAAGTGTGGATAACTGATGTAGCAATAGCACAGACTTATGTACCACTTTATAGTGCTTTTTACAGCCCTCTCTAAGCGGTTTACAGGATCAGCATATTGCCCCCACAATCTAGGTCCCCATTTTACCCACCTTGGAAGGAGGGAAGGCTGAGTCAACCTTGAGCCTGGTGAGATTCGATCTGCCCAATTGCAGGCAGCTGGCTGGAAGCAGAAGTAGCCTGCAATTACTGCACTCTATCCTCTGCGCCACCCAGGCTCCTTAATATCCATTGTGGTGGTATTTCAGGGGCTGCCCCAAAGAAGAGGGGGGTCAACTTATTTTCCAAAGCACCAAGAAAGCAGGACGAGAAGCAAAGGATGGACGTGTCTATGGAGAATTCCCCCATCATCCCAGGTCGTGGTGCTTTTTCAAGAGTCTTTCTTTGTCTTTCCTTGAAATGGTTTCACTGTACTGAAGAACTGAAGAAGCTTCTTGGATGAGAAGCGAAACCTCTTCAAAGAAAAATGAAGACTGTCCAGTTGCCTCTTGAAAAAGCACCTTTGGGACAACGGATGGAAACCAATCAAGGAGAGAAGCAACCTGGAATTAGAGAGAAACTTCTTAACAGTGACAACGATTAACCAGCGGAAGGGGCTGGTCTTCAGAGGTTATAGGTGTTTCACCGCTGGGGCTTTTAAAGAAAAGAGTGGACAGCGACTTGTATGAATTGGTCAACCCTGGAACTGCCCTGGCTGAAGCCACCTTAGAGCTTCAGGGCTGCCACACTAGTGCTGAGGGATAGGGAGGGGGGATTAGAGATAGCTGGGAGCTGTGTAGTCAAAACAAAATATTTTCTCTTGAGAACCAAGGTCGTTCTCACACTTGGAAGGAGGAATGATGTCACCAGACCAGCAGATGCTGCCTTGGTTGGGCCGTGTGACTGATTGTTTGGGATTGGGGGTGAGGTGGGGGGGAAACTTTCATTTGTAATTAGGTGAAAACCAGAGTTGGTTTTCACCAGATATGTGCCAATATGATATTTCCAACAAAGCTATTCTTGGAGGAATCCTTGCGATGGATCTATTACGTGGAACCCTGACAGTAGGGTCTCCTGCTTGAGCAAGAGGTTGGACTGGAAGACCTCCAAGGTCCCTTCCACCTCTATTCCTTTCCCCCACGGTTGTTGAGTGAGTCACTCAGTCGTTAAGTGAATCTGGCTTTCCCCAGTGACTTTGCCTGCGGAAAGCTGGCTGGGAAAGATACAAATAGCAATAGCGCGTATGTAGAAAAAGGTGGAACTCAGATTGTGCTGCCATCTTGATTTTTTGGGAACCCTCCCATGGAGATTCCTGCTCACATCTATGAATTGTCATTAGGAGGGAAAACAAAGAATAGTTGGGTGTAAGAAAGATTGGCATTGAAATAGCAAGCAATAGCACAGACTTATATACCGCTTTATAGTGCTTTTTACAGCCTTCTCTAAGCGGTTTACAGAGTCAGCCTCTTGCCCCCAACAATCTGGGTCCTCATTTTACCCACCTCAGAAGGACGGAAGGTCTGAGTCCACCTTGAGCCTGGTGAGATTCGATCTGCCAAATTGCAGGCAGCCAACAGTCAGCAGAAGTAGCCTGCAATTGCTGCACTCTATCCTCTGCGCCACCAAGGCTCTTGGTGTTCGATAGATGGTTTACAGGCGTTACAGGTCTTTGTTGCCATGTGTTCTCCTCGGTATCCTGGCTAGTTATAACCTTATCCCGTTCTTGGATGTATCGTTTCAGAATGCAGCCCTCCAGCACTTATTCATCCGGAAGTCATTCCGTCCCTTCAAATGCCTGCATTGCGGAAAGGCCTTCCGTGACAAGGACAAATTAGACCAGCACTTAAGGTTCCACGGACGGGAAGGAAATTGTCCTTTGACCTGCGACATCTGCAACAAAGGCTTCATTAACAGCAGCGCCCTGGAAAGCCACATGAAGTTCCACCTGGACCAAAAGACTTACTCTTGCATTTTCTGCCCTGAGTCCTTCGACCGCTTAGACCTGCTGAAAGACCACGTGGCCATCCACATTCACGACGGCTGCTTCACTTGCCCTACCTGCAAAAAACGCTTTCCGGATTTCATCCAGGTGAGTTTGCTTGGAGGGTCAACAATAACGTCCTTTATGGGGGTCCTTCCCGTGCGATCCGTTCCTTCCTAAGTGGAATCTGCAATCAGGTCGCAAGTTTATCAGTCACGCGTTCTGTTCTTTCCGCTGAAATCTTTTCAACCTGGGGGAAAAAAATCGTTGGCCTTTTAAAGTTTTTAAGTGGACTGTTCCCGACCAGGTGAAAAAACACGTGCGCAGCTTCCATTCGGAAAAGATTTACCAGTGCACGGAATGCGACAAGGCTTTCTGCCGGCCTGACAAACTGCGACTCCACATGTTGCGGCATTCGGACCGCAAGGACTTCCTCTGCTCCACCTGCGGCAAACAGTTTAAGGTACTCCATCCGAAGGTCAGGGATGGGCAGCTGTGGCAACTTTACGACCTGCGGATTTCCAACTCTCGGGAATTCTGGGAATTGAAGTCCGCAGGTCATCAATTGGCCTATTATAGGTTTTTCTTATCATCTTTTAATGACCCATAATCCCTTGTGGGGTGGAATCCGGGAAACTGAATGGAGCTAGTAAAGTGTTTTAATGGCTAGATGCCATTCCCGACGCCAGTACAGAGTTTTATTCAGTAGATATATTCTCAGCGTGCCCAGAGAGAGAGAAATATCTGCCTCTACCTAGGATTGAACTCATAGCCTCCTGATTGTGAGGGCGAGAGCTCCACCTCTAGGCCACCGCACCACTCCCCGTTACAGGTTGTTCTTCTGCAGGAAGCAATAATAGCAATAGCAATAGACTTATATACTGCTTTATAGTGCTTTTTACAGCCCTCTCTAAGCGGTTTACAGGATCAGCATGTTACTCCCACAGTTTGGGTCCTCATTTGACCCACCTTGGAAGGATGGAAGGCTGAATCAACCTTGAGCCTGGTGAGATTCGATCTGCCAAACTGCAGGCAGCTGGCTGTAAATAGAAGTAGCCTGCAATTACTGCACTCTAACCTCTGCGCCACCAAGGCTCTTAATAGGTTGATGTAGCTGCCAGAGCTCTCTTTTCAGAAAAAAAACCCATGGGTCAACACCCAACTCATGCTGAATTCGGCACAAATGATACGCGCCCTCTTGCCTGATGCACTTGCACAAGTGTGTGGGCCGTGCTTTGGTTCAGCAAATTGGGAGCCGATGGTTTGGCGTAATGGAAATGTGCATTTAAAATACATTATAGATGAGTGAGTCAACAGTGTGACGCCTCCAATGGAAGGCCCAATCCCAGACCTGTTTGTTTTCTTGCACTGTTAGGAGTCTTAGTGTGAGATTAGATCAGGAATGGGAAATTTCAATGCTCAACAGCCTTGTGAAGCATGGACGACAGTGTGGGATTCTGCAAATTGGATTTCTAGACTGAAGTGCCACAGGTTGATCTTTTCTAAATTCGAGATGTCTTCACTGGAATTTGCAAAGGAAGCATTTGCTATACATTTTAATATCTTTTAAAGATTTAAACATATCATTTTTTTATACCATTCCCCTTACACTCATAATCCTCTCAACTTATATTCCACGATGCTTAACACAAATCTAGATATTCTTTAATTTATCTTAAGCGTCTCGAACTACTGGAAGGATTCCGGTCGTAAATCCGGTCGCAATTTCTTTCATATTTTGGTGAGCATTGTGGATTTGATTAAATCCTGTTATCTGTCACCGAACAAATTCAACGGAAATTTTAATGTATATATTTACTTGCTTTTATTCATGATTAATGTGCTTTATAGGTCAAGCTTTATATTTTCTATGTGACTGCGCATTTTGCTTTTGTCTTTACTTATTTTTCTTTCTGATTGTTTTGACTCTTCCCCCATCCTCCACCCCCCCAGAGAAAAGACAAGTTGCGGGAGCACATGCAGAGAATGCACAATCCAGAAAGAGAAGCCAAAAAAGCAGACCGAATTAGTCGCTCGAAAGCCTTCAAGCCTCGGATTGCCTCTACGGATTATGAGAGTTTCATGTTCAAGTGTCGCTTGTGCATGATGGGTTTCCGACGCCGAGGCATGCTGGTGAGTTAGAGATTCCAAACTCCTCGAAAATCCTAGCCTATGAAGCTCCACTAATTAAAGCTGAAGGTTAGGAGTTCCCCCGATCCAGGTGTGTCCAAATCTGGGGCACCATGCTCGTCTCTTGCTTCCCAGCTGAGGGAATCAATGACCCTTTCCGTGATTGTCAGCATTCCAAGTAATACACCCATAGCAAACAGAACTCCAAGGCAGGATGATTCCTGAAAGAACAGTTTTATTTGGAGATACCATATTGGCACAGACTAGTGAAAACCGACTCTGGGAGTGCCTGCGATTTTCCACCTCATTAAAAAGTGGAAGTTTCCCTTTCCCCCAAACCATAAGTCACATTGTCCAATCTAGGTGCTAGCCAGTTGCCTGGTTACTTTCCTCCTCCTCCTCCTCCTCCTCCTCCTCCTCCTCCTCCTCCTCCTCCTC
>JAOYMU010000002.1:2531603-2542356 GCA_025802295.1 Psammodynastes pulverulentus | reverse complement strand
TTGGTTGAGACGGAGCACGTGACGACAGCTCCGAAAAGGTTCCGGAACGCCGTTCCGCTGAGCTCCGGTTCAAAAAAAAGCCCTGTTTGTAGCACTGGAAAAGTTGAGAATTGCAATCAAATAATACATTACTTATTTACAATAAAATGTGTGAGGGTAAATATGCTAATTCATCTCATAAGCCATTAGTGGAAGAAGCTGCTTTTTATTTATTATTGAATGTATTATGGATACATTTAGAAAATGCTTTTAAGCTTGGGCACTTTTCCATACTTTTAAGAACAAATACTGAATGATAGTTCTAAGATTTTAGGACTTCCAGAAACAAAAGGTTATTCTCTTACCAGAGGTAGCAGAACAAAAATAAACCTATTAATTCTAAACAACAGCAATACCTTCCTTCCCAACAACAAAACATACTATTGTAGATGAAACATTCATTTACATGATATTATTTTTGTAAGCGTGGTCATCTTTTATGCATATTTCCCATCCTCTCATTTTGCCGATAAGCTGTACTCCATGTTGGTTGTAGTTTATAGACAGTAAATATCCAGTTCAGAAAAGTTCATTTTAAAAGCACAATCATATTGAAACCATTACCTTAATTAACACCTGTCCCCTCAAGAAAATACCCATTGAATATATTTGGTATTTTTTTGCCACATTCCTATAACTTCTATAAAGCCCTTTTAAGAAAGGAATGTGGTTTAAGGGGAAGCAGTGTAAAAGCCTTTCTCTCTAGCTGAAGAATTTGTTATTGAATAGGCAGATTTTTTTATAAAGTTGGTCTTCTGGAAATGTGATTCCTGCTCCAAATATGGGAAGGAAGAGATGGGAAAACAAATTGTATATGGAACTGAAATATTTCAAAGGAAGAGGAAACATGCATTTTCCAACAAAGTTCGAATGGGTCAGATCTGCAGGCCTTCAGTAATATAAATGCATTGACATAAGCAGGAGCTGCTGGCTTTTGCCCAATACAAATACTATTAAATTAGAAAGAGGATGGAGCTTTTGTGAGAATCCAGTGAGAGGCCACTTAAAACATACACAATATGAATCATTGGCTGGTTATCCAAAAGCCATAAGATGTCCTTGGTTTAGATTAACATTACAGTTTTCTTTTGTTTTTTTCAATTTTACTTTGGAACAGAATCCATAGAAAAACTTCAGCTCATTGCTGATGAATAGATAGAAAACAGTTCTCCAAAAGCATAATTATCACTTAAATTGAAGTAAATAATTATATGACAATATCTACTTTTCACATACCAACAGTTATCACCTGCTTTCTCCTTAATAAAGAAATAAAAAGTACATATAATCATGGTTACCTTATAGCAATCTATACCTGCTGGCCAAATAATATATATAGAAGCCAAATAGATGACAAGCCACTCTTAATTCAAATTGGTTTCAAGCAGCATTCATCATCATGTGAGGAAGCTAGCTAATTTAGTTCATATTCTGTACATAACTATCAGAGACCTCAAGAAAAACACAAGTCATTTTCTCCATCCCTATTGCTTAAGGTAAAACTTGACTGGCCTTAACAAGTTGACAATCTTTTGAGGTCAAAACCTCAAAAGTCCTTTACACCAGCCTCTGCAAAACAATTGGCCACTTCCAGGTTTTAGTGTATTCTCCGTGTTTTCTGAGGGTTGCCACCATCATACAGTGGGATGTTGCATTGGTAGGAAAGTAATCAAAACCCAAGAACTGTATTCCAAGAATGTCTTAGAAGAACACTTCTATCTAAAATATAGTTTAAAGGAATTTATTTCTAGATAAGGTGTAAAACTAGAGTCTTAGTGACTAAGTGAATCTTTGACATGGAGCACATTATGGGAACACAGTCCTAATTCAGTTTGCCAGCTATTAAAAGAAGAACCATTGCTACTATTATTCATATTAAAATCTCTTTTTCCGATTGGCATATGGAAAAGCAAAACTAACCCCATTAACATATGCTACGTGGTAACTGAATCCAAAACTTCAGCCGAGAAAAAGGCAATTATCACAAAGAATGCACAGGACTGCCCCGTCCTTAACGTGTCATGGAATGTCACTCCTTGTGCCATGAAGCTGAAGAAAATGATTGGTGTACAATTCACTAGCAATTACCTCTGTGTAAAATGACTGCAGTCACTTTGGTAGGAGGAGGGGGGCACTTAACGGGGAAATTTCAGTTTCAAACTCTAGATTTTTTTTTTCAGTAGTCCCTGCTCTTTACCCAATTTTCCAGCTGAACTGCCTGAGGCATGAGGAGGTGAAGAAGCTTGCGCAAGGTCATCCAGGAAATCAATGAGGGAGGCCTGCTTAGAGCTCCTTCTTCTCTTAGCAGCTCTTCCTTTGCTGTAAGTTGTTGGACCACTACTACCAAGAAAATTCCCTGTGCTCCAAACGTTAGCTGTAAAAGAATGATTACCAAAAAGAAGGGGAAAAAGACAATGATATGCTCTAAAGAACAATTAGAATTACAGAATGACACCTTATTCCCATAAGAACAAAGGGTTTAATTAGTGTAACATAGTAAAACATGTTTGAAAAGGTTAATCTTTTGGCACAATGCATTCACTATCTGATGGATCTCATAGATTCTTGCTAAAAGATACACTTTTTTTTTGTATTTCCATGAGCTAACATATATTATTATATACTAAGGCCATAAAATGTTGAAGGTCTTATTTTGATTACAATTCTGTTTATGCTATGGTAGTCAATCCTAGAAAAGTAATTCAGGATTTGCCCTTTAGAAACATATTATATACTTCTTATTCCTGGAAATACATCAGTGAATTGTAATAGCAATTAATCTTTAAAAGAATAGCTCAGATATCTTTGAAGATAACAGGTTAAAATTTTTTTTAGAGATTTCAGCAACATACTACTACATATATGAACATTTCTGTTTGTCCTGGACTGATATTACACTTCTGTTTTCTATCTCCTTTTCTAGCAATATTGATATCTCAAGAGATTTAGGTCTTTGCATAAAATGTTCAATATATGATTATTTGAGCCTCATAGTGCTTTGAATGAGAACTCTGGATTGATTTGTTCAATGATCCATTTGTTTGTTTTCTTGGCTGTCCTTGGTATTCTCAGGAGTCTTCTCCAGCACTGACGCTCAAAGGTGTCAATATTTTTTCTATCCTGGTTCTTCAAAGTCTACCATTTGATGTATACATGAAGCTACTGTACTAGCAAAAATTCCCAAAATTCCAAAAAGTAAATAGCATGTTTACCATTTAAAGAAAGGGGAGCCTTCTGAATCAGTATTGGTTTTGATGCAGGCTGATGCGTTGAATTGATGCAGGGTACTCAAGTCCAAACTGCCATTCAAAGACTTAGGGGGTGACTTTTGGCCAGTTTCTCTTTCTTACTTAAAGCTCATAGAGATAGATTTATATTCTGGAAATAAAATTAAAAGTAACCGCATCTAAGCCACCCAGACCTCTCTCCCCCTAAAAGAAGCATAACAATGCAATAAATACATTAGCAACGTTTTTGTGGGATTTTCTCCCATTTGTACATTTGTCCATAAAGCTTTTCAGGTTCCTAGGTCTTGAACAATTTTAATTCATTTAATTATGAAAATGAATTTGAAAATATTGTTACAATTTTGTCTCTTGGAAGTTTACATATTTATAAGCATCACTACTACAACATTATGTATTAGAAAAGAAGAAATGAACAATGGCTTTTTAACGAGAAACTATAAAATCCATAATACTGATCAAATAAGGACTAAATGGATTGTAAAATAATTTATTTTACGTTCCATTAATATATGCTTCCTTTGATTACCTTACTTCATGCTTTAAATAAAAACATCAAATTTGAAACATGATACCAGTAAGAAAACTGTGGTAAAACTGTACCTAAATTGTGTCATTAGTCTTCCTTTTAGAGTTCTGATAAACTCAAAAGAAACACACATTAGTAATTTTTGGCAACCTTTAGCCATAAGGAAGCTACAGCTCATCAGTTCTAAACTAGAGATCAAAGCAATTTAGTGGCAACATAAAACAGTTGTGTTTCAACAGTGACAGGATATTCCTTTAAAAACATAACATCAAACAAAAAAAAGTGAGAGAAACTATTTTATGCTTAAAAATATGGCAGGCAGTCATGTGTAAGGAAAATACTGTATTCTTAAAGCGGAAAAAGATATTTTAATTTTTTTTAGATTCTTATCCCACCTTCTTTTTCAACTCAAGGCAGCACTTACTTTCTATAAATTGGGTGTTTTACTAATTTAATCTCTTTTATTCAGCAGTCACTGACAAAATATATTCCTTATATTTTCTCAGTTTTACAAAATTATTGTAAGCCTTCGAGTTTCAAGGAACCAGGGAAGATGGTTAAAAGCCAGAAAAAGAAAAGTCTGCCTCATCAGATACTATAACTGTAAAATACAACATCTTATTTCAATGGAATAAGGGATTAGCTTTTACCAAATTCAGAGTCACAGCAGATTGTACTAGAAACTCTCCTAAAATTGGATGGAAAGCAAAAATTAGTAGTAGATATGTATAAAAATCTGTTATTGTTATTGCTGTTGTTTTATGTAAGTTCTAGTTGTTAAAATCATTTTTTTCCCATCCTAAATTACGTAAGATTGTTGTGCCAATGAAAAAGAGATTGAGAAAGTGCCTACATATGATCTTGCATACTTAGAATATCTTTGCTGTGTACTCATCTGAGACATGAAAAAGATACGGATATTATAACTAGTTTCACACATCATGCTAAATTACAGTTTATTCTAATCATGGTTTGATCAACGCAATATAATGTGGTCAGATTTACACGCAATGCTAAATCAAAATCAAAATAGCAATTTATAAATTGCAGTTGCAGCATTCATATTATTTCCATGGTTGAGCTATTTTTAAATTAAGACCAGTTTTTGAGATGGATGGAGATAAAAGGCTTTGCTAGCTGGCTGGCTGGCTAGGAAGAATGAATATTACTTGTTCTATAAAGTCAGGAATATACCTGAGGTCACCTAGATTTTTTAAATAGGAAATGATTGTGGATATATCTTGATTTCTTGGTTTTTCTGCAGACACTGAATATTGTGCTTTGGACCTTGATGCTTAGAGAAAAGACAATGAAGAAGAGCAGAAGAAGGCTCCTAAACTTAAAAGAATATTGAATTTCTTAAAGAGAAGAAACAGAGACTTTTTCCTTAAAGACAGACAGTGAATAAATATTGTTTGAGTTGCAAATTGAAAAATACAGTTTTTTTACTGTTCCTTTGCAAATTCTATTGTGGCTTTATGGATTCAGAAAAGTTACATTCATATGTAATGCTAAGTTAAAATAAACAAACCACACTGTAGCTTAATATAAAGTTAAACCATTATGTTTGTTAAAATCTTCCCAACAAGAGAACCTAGTTGTTTTGGATTCAATTTCCACAATCTCAAGTAATTCTGTCCAGCATCTGGATTATTTAAATTGCCATCCATTGATGTTATATTAATTTTGTCTATAGATTCATGGTGTTATGGAACAATTAAGAGTAATAGCAGGTCTACAGCCTAAAGCATTTTGGGAAACCTCTTGATGTATTACAGAAAAGGATATTAACAAAAAGTTATATGATTTTTTTTAAATCCCTAAACATGTGGTAGCAACCATCACCCAATACAAAGTTTATATATATATTTAAATGAATGTTTAAACACAGGGTTTATACACACAGTTTGTTAATATACACTTTGGATAGGTAGCTGCTGTACTTTTAGTTAGTTTGTAGACCTGCTTTACAATGCTTAATTTCATCTAATCCTGAGATGGTTTATTTTAACAGTCCAAACTGTAGACATTCTAATGGAATTGACAGTCACTAGATGCATTTTAGTTAGTTCCAAACAACCATAGGATTTCTTTATAAGCACGAATTTCAGTGCCTCTGCTTCTTGTTACTGGGTCGTATGTGACTAGTGATAGGTGGAAACATCAGATCAATACCACTGTGCCAGCCATGTATCACTGCAAGACAATAAGAAGCCTTTCCCATCTATTATTTTAAAAGCTTTTGGTTCTTCTAAGTGCTATTTTACTTTGGGTGGAAATTTTTAGTGACCTCTATATGGCATTTATCTACTAATATATAGGTTAAGCATTCTGGAGGAATAGCTTATCATTCCAAAGGTAATAGTAAATCTTGTTTAAATTAAACTTAATGCCTGGCTATTTGATGAAGACAGCCAAATAATGAATTAGGTTGCTGTTGTCTTTTTTCTTGTTTTTCTTTTTAAAGTTAGGTTTGGATGCTCATCCATTTAAAATGTTATCTATGTGCTGTCCTATGTTTCTGCTCCTTATGCACATTGATGGTATTGCTTACCAGCCTCTCAAACTCAATTCAATTAATCTCTTCAGTTCCTTTCATAAATGTCTGATTTGCTACTTTCCTTTCCTCTAGAAAAGTAGCAATAAGGAAGTTACTTATTTCATTCTGTAACAGAGGGTATGCATGCTCTGCCTTTATTCTAATTTTACAATATTCATGTAAGTAAGTATAATTTCAACCTGAGCATGTTGCTGAATAGGACAACACCAGTAGTTGTGGTACCAATATTAAATGTTGATTTTAAAATAATAGAAAATGTTAATTTTAAAATAATAGTTTAAAATCCCCCACAAAAGACCTTTTGTTTTCTTTGCTCAACTGTTTCCTATTTTGACAGGCTACCATTGGGTTCGTGTGGGTGGGAGTTGCCGGGATTTAAATCTGTCACAAAGATGATGCTTTCAGGAACAGGAAATAGAGAATTGAATTGGAATTAACTTCTGCAAGATTTTTTTTTTAAAGATCTAAAATCAACTATCTTTAATATCCATCTCTTTGTGAAGAATTTCTATTAAATGCCGACCTGGAAATTGCTGGCATCAATCCCAGTCTTTGTTCTCATAAGGAAGTAAGCTTGGTGCTGTGGGGAATATTATGCCAAACGTGTTCCTAAACTTGAGGGAAATGACTGTTTTGTATTTTGAGCTTTCTTGTGCTAAGTGAATTCTAAATTCTAGTGTTAATAATACATAACCAATGTCAGCTTTTATTTAAAACAGAACTGTGGAATGCAGTTAAACCCAGTGCAAAGCCTAGGCTAATCTAAAATATATTTATCTTCGTACAAATTCATACTGAATGGCTTTCCTCAACAAAATAGTGCCACCTGGCCAATCTCCATTGAAGCAATTTTATTATTTCTTAATACAACTTTCCCTCCTACCTCAAACCCTGATTGTGCTGTGCAGTATGCAGTACGCATTTTAAAGTAGCCTTTTTATCAAAGCAAGTCTGCCTCTTTATATTGTATCAGATATATAGCAATCTTCAATAATCTGCTTCATTAGACTTCAGTTCTCATCACCCCTCTGCCATTGTGGGATTCGTTCTCTGGCAAGTTGGTTCTTTTAATTTTGTTTCACCCCAAACTCCAAAGTTTTGTTATTTCAGCTCATATTTGTAGCTCAGGATTGAACTGTAAAGTTATTGATGCTCTTTGAATGTGGTTGTTTTCTTGCAGATATTTCATTACCCAACTAGGTAACATCACTTAGTAATCATGCAATGAAACATCTGCAAGCAAAACAACCAAGCTTGGAGATCACCAAGAACTCAACAATATTTTGATAAGGAACCAAGATTTTTTTCCCCTGCATTGAATAAATAAAATATGCTACCAACCCATTGCTTCTTTTAAGACAAGATTCTTTTATGAATCTTGCCATGCAGAACAGAATAATTTTAAAAGAAGCTAAGTAACTTTTGCTGCTGGTAGCTTGCTTTAAGGTAATCAGTACCAGCATCAACAACTTTGTTTATTCAAGCAAGACAAGCACAATTATTTAGTGTGCTTCTGAGGAGATGATGCATTGCTTATTTTTCATTTTTAGGAAAGAAGAATAAAAAAATAAAATTGTTTGATTAGTTTTCCACTTAGTGTCAATCAAGGACAATGTCAGTAATTTAATCAATAGAAACAATACAATGTTAACAAAATAAGTTGAAAAATAAACTTGAAATAAAGATTGGAAATATTTTATCATATATAGGGGAATGTGGTCCCTTGTGAATCCCATGCAGAATTAGAATAGATTTGTTAGAACCTCTTCCTGTTAAATGTTATGTAGAATTTTTACTGATGGCAATAAAAAAGGAAAACACATCAATTAGTATATTATCAGCACCTGACTGCTTAGGGAAAAAGAAGTAACATGATACCTTTTGTTTTAAAAGCTTGGTTATTAATACTTAGGCATTAATCATAAATGTAGAGAGTAGGTTGCATTGAATTTGTAGAGGTATGGATTTAGTTGCTATGAAATGTACAAAAGTGCAAACGTAGCACCTGTCTGCTATGTATTACAGCAGCTGTGCCTTCTCCAGGATTATGTAACTGTCTTGCACAATTGCCATGCAATCTCAGAAAAATTCATCTGATTTAAAGAGTAGCAAACGAGTGCTACATTTCCACCATAATATACTCTTTTGCCTTTGAAACCAACCTCGTCCCATCCATTATATTTTTGACACTTCTTAGTATACCAGTATAACCTTTAATCTAGGAAAAGGATTTATTTCCAGGTAAACTCTGGGACACCGTGGAGGACAGGGAAGTCTGGTGTGCTATGGTCCATGCGGTCATAAAGAATCACACACAACTTGGTGACTGAACAATAAAAAAAATTCCAGGTAAGCATTTTTACAATTGTGCTTAAGTTTCTTATAGCTTCTTAATTACTACGGTGGGTTTCCACATACTCGTTCAGTAGAACTGAATTTTTGTTGCCCATTCCCAAAGATACCATTCAATGTGAGGATTCTGGTAGAGAATAGAGAAAAATATTTCTTCTGTTAGATTATGTAATTAATTTCACGATTCTTTGGAACATACAAATAAAAGATATGGTTTTTAGGTATGGATGCAAGAATAGCAGCTGCAAGGTGATTTAAAACTGTTTGGATCTTTTTTGTGGCCTATTTCAGAATAGCTTTTTGTTCATTGTTTCATCAACCACACACTGTCCAAAACTACCCAGTCACATTTTTTCTGTCTTCCCACAACATAGTGAGCTATAGATTTAGTCATTCATATTTTAGTCTACCTAGAATTGAATAACATATTGCTCCATAAATTAAACAAATGCTGGATTTGCACAACACCTGAAATTGTGCGTGGCTAATACGTGTATAAACACAAGGCCATTATCTTATATTTATATCTCATAATTAGACACAATGATGGGTGTATATTCTGAAGTCAGAGCTTTCTAAATAATCACTGAAGGAGTCTAGCAGCACATTTTTGCATTAATATCAGGGCTTTTTTTCTGCCAGAACTCAGCGGTACTGCATTCCGGCACCTTTTAAGAGTCCGCGTCACGTGGTCCGTCTCGACCAATCGCGCGCTATCATTTCCGGGTTTTTTAGCGCGACGACGGGGGTGCGTTCCAGCACCTTTCTTCAGAGAAGAAAAGCCCTGATTAACATAATTTATTAAAAGGCATAAGCATTTCTGAGCTGCACCTCAATTTATCAGACACAGAGTGGCTTATGTCTTTTAATAAAAATTGTTTGTCAGAAAAGATGCCATCAAATCATTTTTGCTACCATAGACTAACAAGGTTTCATTAGTATCATAAATAATTACTCCGATACTCTGATATTAGTACTACTGATTCTGATGAAATATATTTTACAGGTTTATCATTAAACCAGCAATACTATTTACTATATTCAAAAATGCAAATTATTTGCTAGATTCAGAAATAATTGCTTCAAACTCTTCTGTGCTTTTAATCATTGATTTTAAACATTGATTTACTAACTCAGTGTTTTTTAATGAAGCTAAGATTAACATGGTCTCTTTTTCCCCCCTTCAGCCTGTCACTATTTTGAACAGAATACAAAATCCAGTCATTGACAATGAGTGCTGATTTCATCATTTGGCTAAAATATGCGTAAACCTACCTAGAAATATGGAATGTTGGATGGTGGTAGAATATATAAACCAAGTCTCTATGATTAATTAAGCCTTACCCTATAGAAGCAAAGGCTCTTTTGACTGGAATCTGATTCCTGATGAATCCATAACTACAGTACGAGACTACTTGTCCATTGCCTGGTTCCAGATTTTTTTACACATTTTAAAAAATGTGTTTGCAAACTTAATATTTCTTCTCCAGATATTTCCTCTCTAGTGATCATCTATTTAATTTCCTTGTCCAGACGACATGAGAGAGGATCCCATGTAATGGAAGACTTAGACTAACTTTATGGTCACTTTGAATGTATACTAATCGGCATACATTAAAATGAAATTTTGTTGTATTCAGCTCCCAAAGGCTCACTACCTCCAATACACACTACATAAATATGACAAAATAAATACATATAAAATTATGCATATACCCACATATAAGACATAGGAAAACAACAGTCTAGTTCAGATGTATACCTATACATGACGAGAAGATGGAAGATGCTCATCTAATTTTAATAGTTTTTATTTTTCAAACTTATCTTGTTTTGCATTTTAAAAGTGCATTAACCTAGAAAAGTGTCTTTTAAAGCTTTCAACACCAAAACTACCGTAAAACCTCTATTTGAACGCCACTTCTATTTGAACGCCACCTCTATTTGAGCACCACCTCGGCGGAAGGGTTGAAAAATAGAGCGTCACCCTCTATGGTTTGGCCCGGAAGAAGAAAATGCAGTTTCCCC
>JAOYMU010000002.1:2391119-2409658 GCA_025802295.1 Psammodynastes pulverulentus | reverse complement strand
GTTGGGACCCTCATCAGCCCCTCCCTGTGAGAGCGTACCAGTCGGTGGGAGGCCATTGGCAGAACGCGGTCTTGTAGGTACTTCCAATTTGATGGACTTACCAACAAATTAAAGATACATATCTACAAACCATAGCATTTCTCCAAATACAACCCAAAATATAACCCAGATATGTAGATGACACCTTCACCATAATAAAAAAGGACCAAATAGTGAACACCCACAAAACTATCAATAACATTTTCAAAGGAATGCAGTTTACCAGAGAAGAAGAAAACAACAACTCACTATCCTTCCTGGACATCTATATAACATAATCCAATAAAATGGATATCCATGCAACTTTATCAAACAGTGACTGACCAATCAACTCAATAAAGCACAACCAACATAAGCTCTAAATAGAATAACACTGCCATACATCAAGAACATCAGAAATGACCAACAGACTACTAGAACTACATAGAATCAGGGTAGCACACAAGCCAACTAAAGCCCTTCAAAACATCCTAAGACCAGAAGTCATATACAACATGCAGTGTAATGACTGCAATAACCATTGTGTAAAGCAAATAGGCAGAAGACTGGTAGAATGCATCCATGAACACCAACTAGAATGTCAGATGACATGATGAAAACTCTTTAATTTTACAACATATGGACAAACTTAATCATAGATTCAATTGGAAAAGTGTGACCATCTTAGACCAAGCCAAGTCCCAAAACATTAGGGAATTTCTAGAAGCCTGGCACACTAATGAATGAATCAACAATCGACACATAGACATGATATCTATGTTGATATTTTTTTTAACCATTTAGTCATCTCCAGTTCTTAGCGACTATAGGCAAGTGCTCTCTGTCAAGACAGCTTTCAATTGTTGGATATTCAACTTTGTATCAGATTCAATGTTATCAAACCAGTGTGTTCTTTGCTTGCCTTTTCTTTGTCCACTAACCTAGCATCATTGTCTTTTCCAACGAATTTGCACGCATGACATGACCAAGTAAACCAGATGTAGTCTTACGATTTTAGCTTCCTGTGATACTGTATGTCTGATGTACAATTTAACATCTTTGTTACTTACTTTAGCTGTCCATGGTATACACAACAATTTACACCACCACCATGGTTCAAAGATGGCAATTTTTCAATCATCTTAGTGTCCAACTCTCATATATCATTATAGGGAGGACTATTTCTTTAACTAGCCTGCTTTTTGTATTTACATCAATATCTCAAACTATATCTATGGGCAATGCAAAAGAAATAGTCAACAAGCCAAAAAGGGAATAAAAAGATCTAAGCACCTTTCCACCAACAATCAGCACTGAAATGAGTATAGATTAACTGTATTTAGAAGGCCACAGATGGAGGCAATTTCAATGAAGGGAATGAATGTAAAATGTACTTTTAAAACAAATTTCAAATCAGCAATGCCAGTATGAATTAGTCACTGAACTTTAGTCTTCAGAGAACATACTGCAAATTCAAGATCTCAGGCTATTTTTGACAATTGCCCTACCCCAAACAATGCAGAATCGCTATGATAGACATTGGACCCTCAAATTATATTTCCTATTTATCTGTAATATTTGTTGCAGTTCTAGACTAGTATTTTTACAAGTAATTTTTCCCAGACAAGCTCTGAAAACTACCAAGATGTATGTGTATGAGAGAGACAGAGTGAGAGAGAATTACTAGAGAGTAGACCGTGAATTTATTGTTATCTGTTGTTAAAAAGGGGATTATAATTAATAAAGCAAGAACAAGGGAAGATTTATGGAAAAGCAACAAAAATTCTTGTAGCATCTTTAAAAATGATCACACTTACTATATAAGCATTCATAGAATAGATTGAGATCATCAAAATGATTTGGCAAGGAACAAATTAGCATTAAAGCAGAATTTTCTTTTTTAGACATTGTTTGATGCTTTCTAGCCTTATAAAAATATTGGCATCCTAAGATAGGTTGTTGCATTGATTGATTAGTTATGCCCCATCAAGTTGGTGTCGATTGACATAAAAAGCTTCTTTACATTTAGTGTCGTATGTATCTCTATGGAATAAATTGGTATATCTGACAATTGAACCTCATCTTAAGATCTCAGCTCAGGTGGGCTGCAGCAAATGCATTTATTTAATGTGTACTTCCACCCTTACAATTTAGTCTCTATTTTAACAAACAATGTGTATTCACCAAAAATGTAAATAGAATATCTGCATTTATTTTGTGCCAACAATATACTTTTTCTCCAATCAGGCTTGATTTATAGCAGATTCTGAACAGTTTTGCCAACTAATTGCAAAAAATAATTCATTACCATAAATTAAGAGAAATCTAAAGTTTTGATTTTTTCCAAACAGTCACAGAGTAATTGGTTTCAATTGAAAAGCTTTCTCCTTAAAGTACTGAAGCCTTTATTTTTATAAGTTTATAAAATGGAAAAGTCAAAGTAAATGTGTTGTGTCTAAAGCCAATCACTAATCTCAAAGCAAATCTTAATTTCCTTTTTTATTAAAAGTAACAAATTTGTTCCTGCTGCTATTAAATACGCACAGCAAATTTAATATCCTAGCATTTTATGGAATTCCACTAAAACTCCTTAGTGCTTACTTTTCTTTCAATACTTTTTTGCACCACATTCTGCTTTTGTCAAACATTTGGCAGGGAAGTGCTTAGTTTTGAATCTAGGTTGAGTTCTTCAAGCATGACTGAGGGCAAACTTGTCTTCAGCTTAAATTATGTACAAACAAAATTGTTAACTCATTTGGATATCTAACTGAATCATTTGCTTCACCGTGAAAAAAAAAGTTTTAAATAACCAGAAAATATTCTTTAAGCTTGTTCTCCATGTATTGATTTAATTCTATTTGAATCCAACACTGATCAAGCAAGATCTATAGTCAGACAAACATTTCAGTATCTTTTAGGCTCATATGCCTATGGAGATTCTCTGTCCTACAGGTCATGGTTATCACAAAGGTATTTTTTTTCAAGAGGCAACTGGACTTTGTTTTTTTTTAAAGATGTTTCGCTTCTAATCCAAGAAGCTTCTTCAGCTCTGACTGGATGGTGGGGAATAGAAGACAGCTGGTCATTTGCATTCTTTTAGTGAGTCATTAAGGCCACCTGGAGGTTTATCTGTGTCATCAGGGAGTCACTTCAGTAGTGCAAATGGGTGTGGAGCCTTCTTGGAACTGATGAAAGGACTGTGTTATAGACTGGAGATAGATGATGTTGTATCTCTTCCCCTCCGTTGAGAGAGAGCTGTTCAATTTTGACATAGATGACCTCTTTGACCCCTCTTTCAAACCAGTAGTCCTCTCTGTCCAAAATGTGTATTTTGCTGTCTTCAAAAGAGTGGCCTTTGTCGTTCAGGCTGATAGTTCATTTTGATGGGAAGATTTAGCATTTTTGTAGAGTACAGAGACAAAACCTGAGCAGTTCACATAATGACTTCTGGGTGTTTCCTCTACTTATGGCCACAATCGGTACCAGAATTTCCATTGTAAGGCTGTGCAGTCATAAACCGAGTCATCACATGATTGGACCTGATTTTATGACTATTTTTACTATGATGATTAGGCAAACCAATCATTAAACAAATCAGTTGTTAAGAAAATCACACGGTTATTGAGTCAATCATGTAGTTGTGAAGCAAATCTGGCTTCCCAATTGGCTTTGCTTGTCAGAAGTTAGCTGGAAAACTCGCAAATCACAACTGATTGACTGCAGACACAGTCATCATAAATGCAAGCTGGTTGCCAAGTGCCAAAATTATGATCCCATTTATGTGGGAATAGCATAATGATCCTAACTTAAAAGACTGATCACCTTTAGGTCATTTTTTCTGAAGTCAATCATAACTTCAAACTGTTGTTAAATGAACAGCCGCAAGTAAAAACTACCTGTAGAGGAAATATTGTCTTAAATCTGATGGTAAGAGTTCATTATTAGCCCATTCTGTGGTTGTGGTGATCAGATTCTGCTTTAGAAAATCACTTCCTACATGTAAAAAATGTATATTGACATATTTCAACCACATAGGATATGGAAACAATTATATTCTGGATGCTACACACAAAATGAAAAATTTCAGGAAGAAGTATGTCACATTCATTCCATGACAATGTTGACCTCTTTATAGTTCTGTAATTTATTTCTAACATTAATATAAATAATATTTCAGATAAACATTTCTCCTACATTTTAAAAGCCTTTTATTACATCCGTTTTGACACAACTCAATGGTGCAACTTAAAACCATTAAAATGTGAATACATTTGGAATCCTGAATTCCCATTATGATTCATATCTGTAATATTAGATGTAATAAATATTTCAAAATTTGCAGTCAGAAAGATGGTCTAATAGACACCAAACTTTGTGTGTTGTTTATCAGTATGATAGTGATCTTTTGTTAGTTATTTCATGTATATATTTAAATGCATTTCTACTGTATGCTTCACAATCAAAACTCAGTCAATCTCAGTAATATAATTTATGGTCAAAAACTATTCTGGCAGTAGATATATAAATCACAATCTGGACTTTACTATTTAACTAGCTTGGTTGCCCATGAAAATAATTATACATTAAGACATATAGTGAATACTTTAAAGATCCTTCAGTATATCTTCAAATTAATATTACAGTAACAAATTAAAAAAATATCTGTAAAAATATTTTTTAAATATGTTTCAGTTTCTAAACTCTTTTTAAAATATGTATTAAATTTTTTATTTTCAAAAATCTTTATTCAATGTATGTCTTTTTGTTTTTATAAAATTAATTTAAAATTAGGCCAACCCCCATGTGCCTCTTATTAAACTTTTTGAAAAACTGTTCTTATTCAGTGATTTCACTGTGAAGAGCAAACACAACATAGACATAAGGCTATCTGAACGCTTTATTCGCTACATTTAGAATATTAATAACATTCTTCCCAGAAGTTGTCACATCAAGTAAAAGATCTTTATTCCAGATTGTCTTTTGGGGCCAAATTGAGACTGGATGCATGCATTTAATAAATTGTAGTCTCAAGTAGTCATTTTTGTAAATAATTAGCTTCAGTGGAAGAATAAGTTAGCATATTGTATGCATCTAATGTTGCAAATGTACATACTGCAAACTTTCCTATTAATCAACAGTCAAGCACTGTAAGTTGGGTCTCATACATAATGAATTGTGCTTAAGCCTCCTGGGTTTCATTGATAGAAAAATAAGAGAAAACACAAGTGTAGTAAGCTTTTGAATAAAATTTAACTAGATTGCTCTGCATCCTGTAATTGTTTTGGAATCATCAGGGAATAGACAATTCATCTGCAATTTTGGTGGTAGTTTTGCCTTCATCTATCAAAGAATACTATTTAAATGACATTAAGGTGTTGAAATAACTACTTTAAAAAATCTACATATAATGATAATAATACGTCTTTCGTGTGTTTTTTTCCTTTCTTCCCTTAGAAATGTTGTATTTGTGTGTGTGTAAAAATATTTTCATGTCATTTTTAAGTATTTAAATACTTATTTTAATTTATTGTCTTCTTTTTATAAATTGCTCTGAAAATATGATTGGAGAAGGATAAAAAGTCCAATAATCAAGATTATTCAAATTCACCTGAGAAATTTAATTTGTGTGCATTTAAAGATGACAAGAATATTTACTTTCTGGTTTAGGTTGCTGACACCAAGTAGATTATGAAATGTTGAAATTGTAAAAGCACAGTGTGTTAATTCTTTGGTTAAGTAATACTTCAGATTTATTTATTTGCTTATATAGAGCTAAGTTACCAAGAAAAATGAAACACTTTCTTGGAGCTGAGGCTCTGAGGAATTTGCTTTTCTTAAGATCTAGTTAGAGCTTTGTAAGCCTTCCATCTAATAAGATCTCATTCTCTGAGCATCTTCCCAATGTTCTGGGGCTACAGTTAACAGGCTTCTTCAGTAAGCATGTCCATATAGAATAACACTCCACAAGATGATGCCCATCAGATCTCTTGGAAGTACAACTTGCCTACAGCACAATCCGGGCTGTTGTTCTAAATGTGTGCCTGCACTCCCTATGTGCCTTCCATTTCTGGACCATGAGCTCTCAATGTTCAACTATAATATGTAGTATCAATCCTATTTTTCCCATTGGTCTCATCAACTTTGATATTTTGGAAAGGATTCTGCCTTCAGAAAATCAAGATAGCTGGCTATTCCCAGGAAGATTTCAAAGTCCTTTGTAGATTAGTTCTCGGGAAATTGATTATAAGCATACTCGTATGATTGAAGATTCTAATAATTTGCCTTCCCAAATTATAATAACTGTCATATTGTGTACTTCCTAATGAGATATGTTTGGCTTCCATTGTCCCTGGATTTAAGAACTGGATGAAAATGCAAGTCTTTTCCCAATCTTTTAATTGTTAATTAGTTAATGATTATGTAGTGGTTTTTATTTTAATTTGATTTCATTTTTTTAATGTAGTTTGTATTTTTTATTGTCAGAAAACATAAACTTTGCAATAAACAGAAATGTGAGGTATACATTCATTATTAAAGAAATAAAGATGCATTTGCAACTAATAAAAAGTGTGCAAGAGAAATAAGAATACAATTTTATTTAATAACATTTTTAAAGCACATAAAGGAAATACTTATATGAATACCAAGTAAAACACACACACGCATTTATGAATATGCATTACAAAATCAATATCACTTGCACACAGTCTTCAAGTATCTTTGCTCCCTTCTAAAAGAAGTTAGGATCATCTACCTACTTTAACAAAGGATAATAGTGCGATTGCACAATTTTCTAAAATCCAAAATGGAGCATCTCCCTTGCCAATGTTGTGCTAAAACCATGTCTGCTCAAAATTGTCTCTTTGCATACTTTGCTGTAGCAGCAGTTTCTATGATTGGCATGTGAAAATTACCTTTTCCTACTTGGTTAAGGTCTTGTAGGCTCTCTGGGTAAAGAGAAAATCAGCAGGTTTTAGATTTCAGTACAAGACAAGAAGTCATTATTTGAATTCTCTGCCGACTGGGGAAAGTCCCAAGAATTTTTGAGTAACCTACTGCTGTTTGATAATGATTTGAAGTTACCAGCTCCAGCATTTTAAGTCCAGACTAAGGTTGGGCATTGGGTACAAAATGAAAATTAGATGTAACAAACTATTTTTCATTTAATCAAAATGTTTTAAGTGTTTTACTATATCACTGTATTCCTCTTAATTGAAGATAATACATAACTTTTGCAAACAAAAAACAATAAAAAACAATAAGTATCCAAACCTAGAAAATCATTGGGGTGGAGACCTATTATAAAAACATGCATGAGGAAAAATAGGGAGTTGAGATATTAAGTTTAAATTTAAAATATTCATTTTAAGGCTAATATTACCACTACAATATAGAAGTTCTGCTGATGTCCTTTGCAAGTGGAGAAATGGAAAAGATTGCAGGCTGAATTTTAATTAAGTGCTGGTGGGTTGAGAAGAAGAGATATTTGTATTTTCCAGAGAAATGGGACATTAAACCCAAGCAATTCTATGGATGCAAATTCCCAATAAGAAGTACAATTAGATAATATAAATATGTGATTTAAAAAGAAAGATCAGTTTAAATAATCAAATAAAAATCTGTACACTATACGATAAAATTGAAAAGTGTGCACACAATTTTGTTCTCAGACCTCATTTTTACCATGAGAAAGATCTTTAAAATCAATTGGAGAAGATGCTTACGAAGTTAAGATGCCTGGGTGAATAGATAGCAATTTCAACTGATTTATTTTCTTTAAAATTCCCCTTTTTAATTGTTTAAGCACCTTCTCTCTATATTTTTGCTACTGCAAATCTACAAATTTCAAATAGAGAACAAGGTTTGAAGCCAGGATTTAAATCCATTTTTTTCTGTGAGATTTACATCAATTCACCTTGCTTGACATTTTCCTCAACTATTGACATATTCCTTGCATAAATAAATATATTTCCATTTGTATTCTACAGAGAGCATAAACCAAAAAGAGAAGTAGAATTTTCAGAGAAAAAGATAACTTCATTATACTTCTAGTCACTGGCAATGCACAGAAATATTTCCATGTCCTTTTGTCTGTTTTTTGCTTTGCGGTATTCCTTACTTCAAGCTTCATTCAAGCAAAATCTGCTTTCCCCAGTAGTTTGTATAATGGTTTTATTCATCTTTTTCTAATCTGGCATGCAATAGAGCCTTGGTGGCGCAGAGGATAGAGTGCAGTAATTGTAGGCTACTTCTGCTTACAGCCAGCTGCCTGCAATTTGGCAGTTTGGCAGATGAAATCTCACCAGGCTCAAGGTTGACTCAGCCTTCCTTCCTTCCGAAGTGGGTAAAATGAGGACCCAGATTGTTGGGGGCAATATGCTGATTCTGTAAACCGCTTAGAGAGGGATGTAAAAATCCCTCTCTAAGTGGTATATAAGTCTAAGTGCTATTGCTATTGCTATATATGTTGGTGGGTGCCACTAAGGAAATCATATCTGTCTGTTCAGTGATGGGATTCAAATTTTTTTACTACCGGTTTTGTGGGCGTGGCTTGGTGGGCGTGGCAGGGAAAGGATACTGTAAAATCTTCATTCCCTCCCCACTCCTGTGGGAAGGTTACCACCAGTTTTCCGAACTAAAAATTTCCGCTACTGGTTTATTTTATTTTATTATTTATTTATTTATTTGTTTGTTTGTTTGTTTGTTTGTTTATTTATTTATTTATTTATTTATTTGTCAAGTATATATGAGAAAAACAAATATATATGACCATAAATATAAACGTATAAACTTGAAGTTCTCCAGAATTGGTCCGAAACTGCTGAATACCACCTCTATTATCTGTTGCTCTTTAGGTATTTACTCCTGCCAAAATATAGAAAATGTGTTGCCTTTTTCTAAACTATATGCCTAGACATTTGCTGACTTCGAAAATATTATAAGGACATATTTTATCTCCCCAGGCTTAAATAATATTATACATAAAGAGATATTTATGACCTATTCACCAGAGATGGAAACTGAAGTGCTTTATTCCAAATTTCTTTTCTTTCTTTTCTTTTTTTTCATATTTATTTGCTCCGCACCCCACCCCTTGTCATTTGCATCTGGATTTTTGGCCTGTCTGAAGTTTCTTTTACATAATGGCCTTTCTTCGTTGTACTGTGTTTAAGCAACTTGGTTATAGTGAAACTCTGCAGTTTTAAAATGAATGCTATTCTGTTTCTCTTTCAACAGAGTGGAGGCCTCAATATCTTGTGAAGTATGTGAAGCCACAGGGGAAATGAAGAAACCACTGAAACAATGTATAGCTTGGCTTCAAGCTTATTTCACTGAGCCCCAGTTAATGCTGAAACTTCCAGTGCCTCCTTTTCACCATCATCTCCTAGAACAAGGTCTGTATGTCTTGTAGTATAATATTTGGCACTTCTTATATGATTGAACGTCTGTTGTTGTTTTTATAAGGTCTGTACCTGGCTTTTGGGTAACACATTAGAGATTAAAATCTGCAAAAAGTTATGATTTTATTTTATTGATACCAAATCAAATACAGTGGAAGTCTGTACTGGTCTGCTAAGCCTGCTTGCTTAACTTCTAAAACACAAGAGTGTTTATCAATCACAGCAACTTTAAGAACATGTTGCTTTTAACTCTTGGTGTTCTCCAGTCCACACAACGTAAAATGTCTGAGTTTGAGAAATACTGTGCTAAAAGAATGCTTCAGTGGGTTTCAGTTACATGACACAATCACCACCACATCTACATTTAATGACAATAGAACTGAAGAAGCTTCTTACAAGAGAAGTGAAATGTCTTCAAAGAAAAACAAGAAAGTTCAGTTGCCTCTTGAAAAAGCACCTTTGAGAGTTTAGTGACAATAGTTTGATTATCATCCGGAAGAAACTGCATGCAATAAAATAGAGTTTCAAGTTCCATATTTCTAAAAGGTGCTATTTGTTTCTATTGTTAAACACAATAGAAGTAGGGATTTCACTTTTTCTGACAGAGGGCATCAGGGAGACTACCTTCAGTGACTAGCAGTATGTTCCTTAAGCCCTTTGAAATTACTGGGGTGGAGGGGGGGAATATAAGAAAAAACATTTTAAGCAGATTAATATTTATTGATATCAATGGCTTAAACTAAAAATAGGTTTAATTGAATTTTAGCTTAAACTCTGCACACATGTTTTGTTTCCTCATTTCGAACTCTGGAAGAATGTTTGAGGAGAACACCACTTTAATTGTCTCGCACCTTTGCACACATACAAAAATTCATATATATGGAATTATATAATTATATTATTGGCTGAATTATTAGAATGTAGATCACTGATATATTTATCAGAAATACTGTGGGAATGTTCACTAGAGGTAGCCAGAGTCCTCCTGCTTCATTTCTTACATTGCTTTTCTGCTGGTTGGCTGTCCCTTCATAAAGCTCTTAAACTTTTCAGTTTTGCAGTGATGATTTCAATAACTAATGTGGGAATGGCTATGTCATTTGTTTTTGTTGCGGTTTTGTTCATCTCATTATGGGAAATGATTTTTACTCTTCAAAATGAGTGATGTTAATATACTGTGCTGGCTTTTGTTTTACATATGTGTTGGAGAATATCGTTGCATTTAGATCCTCTTTTTGCATTCTATTACTCCAAAATACATATTTAATTTGCACTTATATTCAGATGTGGATTTATTCTTCAGCTGCTTTGAATAATAAATGTTGATGTATGTTAGGAACTGCATCCCCGTCTATTTTGACTTTGGTATTTTTCTATAAAATTGACAAAGCTTTCCTTGGCTACAGCTATATCAAAATATAAATGAAGCAAAATAGATGAATCTATTGTCAATTTGTTGTTGCTATTTTCTTGATAAAAATCCCTTTATAGTTGCAGTCGTAACCATATATACGAAGGAACAAATTGACTAAAATTAATGGGATTGCTTTACCTTTATTTACTAAATTGTTCCTATATGCAGTTGTTAAAAGCCAGGCTAGAAATACTTCAAATTACAGCCTCTTGACATTTGATCCTCTCTGAGCTTTTCATATATAAATATTTAAAAATAAAAAAACAATGCAGAGGATTATGGAAAGGGATCTTATGTATTGCAGTGACATATTAGCAGCTAGTAGAACATTTACAGGAGAGAAAAATAGAACAGGTTATTCCCTGGCTAGGCAGAAATTTTAGTTATTTTTGCATGAAGATACAATGGTGAAACTTAAAAAGGCAAGTGTGGTACAGTGATTAAGATGTTGAAGTAGCACCAAAGAAATCCACACTCAAGTCCATTTTCTGTCACTGGGTGATTTGGGGCTATTCACTCTCTTAACCCAACCCACCGAAAAATGCTGCAGTTTTGGAGGAAAATGAGAGAACATGGACATGTTCTATGTCTAAGCACATGGCCTTGACCAAGATATAAATCTGATAAATTAAAACCCTTTACAGGGCAAAATATTCATCATGTAGCTCCTAATGCCAGATAGATGTTAATTTATTTTCCTATTGAAATGTTACATTATCTGATTGTTTATTAGCAGATTCTTCTTGAATGAGGCCCATTCCCTCTCCCCGCCCCGCTTTCAATATTGCATATATCCATTATGATGAGTAATTCTTAGAGTGGGATAGGATCTGAACTAATGTTTGAATTCATGGAATGCTTGACTAGCCTTTTTCTGTCGGAACCATTTTCCCATAGACCTATTTGAAACCTTGGACACTTTTTCAATGCTGTTTCTGGAGACCCCATTAACTCTATCTTTTTAGCCTGGCTTTATACATTGATTTGACATTTGATCACCATGATGGATGATCTGTTCCAAGAGAGACATGAGGGAGCACAACCCTGTTGAAACTCCTAGCCATTTCAGAAGTTGAAATAGGAATAGGCAATGTAAGGTGCTAGGCCCTTTTGCACCTCTCAGTACCTTTCTGATTGTGCTACTGAAATAACATAATGTGGTCAATTTAAGAAGTTAATATGCACAATCTGTAGCATGTCCTAGAATAACCTAGATTTGTTTGTCCTTTCCCTCCTTTCATCCTATTCCACCAAAAACAGAAAATCCTGAAGCTATCTTCATGTATGACTCTCATTATTTTGTAATCTTGAACTTGGGTACCCCCCCCCCAAAGATATCCATTTCCCAATTACCTAAAGATTATACATTCCTATAATGGGGTGAAAATAAATGAAGTTATATCTTCCTGAGATTAAATGGTTACTTTCACCCCCAAAAAACAATCAAAGAGTACTTATAACATGTAATGCAGAATGTTTGGATCACTGACCTCTTACTTTTTTCTACCTGATATTTCAGCTTTCAGGTAAACCTCTTGCATTAAATGTATTTTTATTTGAAAGATATTAATTTCAAAGAAAGGACAGATTGTAATACTTAGTGACCTTTCAGAGGTCAAGTGGAGTTCCAATCGGTATTTTTTCTATCCATTTCTCTCTGATGTTGAAATTTAAACTGAGGAGCAGGCATACATATTTTAGAGCTGGGAAAATGACTATTAAATAAGAGTGCTAATCATTGTTTTTGATGGTAATGGTAAATAGTTGCAAAGTATGGCATTTTTAAAATGTTATACAGTTCCGTATTATCTCTCATCCACAACATAGCAGTCACAGATTGGGCATAGTTTTTTTTAACATCAAAAAATATAAAGACAAATATCAGCCATGTCAAAATTACAATAGTCTTTGCAGAATCTGGTCAGTTCTGGGCTCTGATCAGCTAAGAGATAATTACTGTGAGGTATTTCATGACCAATCAATGTGATTCGTCTAGCATTCTCATGATATGGGGAATCGTATACAATATTCAGTCCAAGATCAGAAAGATCTTTTTGGGAGATATTAATGAATTTAAATGAATGTAAAATCCCATTGGGATGATCATTGGGGGTGTCAGGTCACAATAACTTAGAGCACAATATAATTTTTCTCATGAAATCTGAAAATTGTCTTGGAGTAAAAATTAATTTGTGTCATTAGTTGACCTAGTATATCCAAACAAAATTATTAATACACATCAACTTGATTCTATTTATACCCATTACATCAAATCTTGGCCACATTATGGAATGTTAGAAAAAATATCCCTTAAACATTCAGTCTAAAGATTTTCTTATGGTCTGAAAACCAGGCCCAGGCCTGGAATTATATAAAAGGCTTCATCAATCCTTTGAAGGAAGTAGTTTGTGACATGTGGATTCTATTCTAAACTCAAAAAAATTGTAAGGGCCGAGCTGGACATACTGATTTTTTCAGAAGATGAGCAAGCTGATGGCAATTTGAAGCCAAGGAACCATGTACTAATATGAATTAAGAAATAACAGATTCAGGCCCTGTAATTCATGATCCTGATGTGAAGGATTCTGGCCTACAACTGAAAACAAGGCTCCCTAGCATTCTGGAGGACGTGACATAATTTGAAGAAACTAAGGCAAAAGAATAGCTGCTTGCAGAAGGCAACTTGACTGTGAAGTCTAACTCACTAAAATATCTGTTATGTTTTACATAAATCTGAATGGGAATAAAGAAACTTTGGATACTAAAGGCCATCTGAGATTCTCTGAGGAAGCCGTTTGTGTCATAGCCAGTCTTGAAACCAGGTGTTGTACGTATCTGAACTCCTTAAATATGGATAGTTTTGTTAACCTCAACCAACTCTCTCTTGGGACTTTTCTTTTGTATTTGGAGAGTTGAGACTGAATTGTGACACTCAGTCTGTTTTCAGACAGCGATTTACTTCTTGACCCCTTAACAAGCATGAAAGGCAATCTCCAAATAACTAAGGTCATATAATTTGTTCAATAAAGTTTTCATTAATTTTCATTACTCTGCATTTCTAAATGATCTCTTTGCAAAGATGGTATGAATAAGAAACAGTGATTCTTTATGTTGTCTTAGTCCAACAAGAGAGATGTTGTCCATAGTTATTTGGATAATCGTTACTGGTAAAACAGAAAAACAGCAGCACTAGAGCACAGCCCTGCTCAAGATAGAAACTGGAGCAGCAACTATTGGTTGTTGTTATACCTAACATAAATGTAGGTATTTCATACATTGAAATATATTTTGCATAATAACAAAAAAAGAAAGAAATATCAGAACTATCTTATTCTGAATTCTAAAAATAAATAATAGGTGAAGTAGATTTTTTTCCCCGAATAAAAAGACCTTGACTGACATTGGATTAAAAAGAATACCATAATGAAAGAAAGGATTCTTTTGCAAAACAGAAGATATTTTATTAGAGAAGAAAATACAAATTTTAATTGAGAAAAAGATGAGTGAGTAAGCTGAATTTTCAACAATGGGGGAACGGATTTCAGTGTCAGGATTGTCAACCAGGATTGTATCCAGAGGCCATCTTCCTTAGTACAATGAGACTACTACAGTGGAACTTCGGGTCACAACCGTAATCCATTCCAGGACTTTGATCGCAACCTGATTTGGTCATGACTGACTGTGCATGCACGGACAAAAAAAATGGTGGGGAAGGGGAAATCACTGCGGCACGGAAAATCGCCGTGGCTGTATTTGATTGCCACCTGCGGATGTGTTTGTGACCAGAGTGAAACATTTAGCAAATTTTTTGGTGGTTAGAAGCGTTCATGTCCCATGGTTCCACTGTACTTGTTCAAACCAGCTAGTTTGTTAAAGAAATGAAAAGAAAATTAGGCACCAAAAATACTTTTTTTTTCTTCCTATGACTAATAGCAGCCCTCAAGCACGTTGGTTACTCCAGTAGAGAGCAGTCACCTCAGAATTAGACCTTTCGGAAGTCTATGTTTTTCTTTGCTGAGTTGTTCAGTAGGTCACAGTGCAAAAGGTGCCCAGACCTCTAATTTAGAGAAAAGGCTTCCTAGCTGTGCTTTAATTTAAGTTCCTGAGGTTATGTTATCCACAAGACATGTTGTCTACATTGACAAGAGCTATTAACAGATCTTTTTCGTTGCATTTCTTTCTTATCTTTATGTCTATCCCAGTAGAAATTATTTAGTATGAAATCCAAAGGTGAATAATTCTTCTCATGCTGCTGGCAAAGTATGTATGTGCAGAACCAGAGAGCACACTTAGGGTTTGAGACTGCTATTCTCTGCTGACTTTTTAAAAAGCCTTCCTCCAAAATTCAGAGCCAACCTTGGAATGTGAAAACTTGTGTGGAGATATAACCTATCCTCTGAATAATGGGATTTCAGAGATGTCAATGGCAAGAGCATTATTTATTTATTTATTTATTTATTTATTTATTTTTGGCCAAGTGCTTTCTTTCACATTCATCCCCAGTGGAACAATGGAGAACTTTGCCTGTTCAGATGTCATTAAAGAAGAAATCTCAGCAGTCTCATGAGTCATCTGCAGAGCTGCAATGCAGTTCCATGCCTTTGTATGACTCAGGAGCAGCCCGTCATACTTGTTCATCCAGCAAAATTGTTATGTCCATGTGTGTTTTTATGAGGTTCCTTTAATTCTTTTTAATGTTATTGCCTTATTCAGCATCATTTATTGTTTGATTAGAAGATTGATTGATTGATTGATTGATTTTCTCCACTTTGAGAAAACCACCATCACACCCAGAAGCAACTGCAATGGTATTATAAGCCACTTAGGTTCATATCCTGGGAAAGAAGATACAGCTGCAGTGAATAAAGTGAATTTACCCATGTAGTACGACTGCATTAATGTTATCCTTCTCATTTTTCCTATTACCTTCTCCTTTTGGTATCTTATGATTTATCACTTTGTTGTTGTATCTTATGATACAAGAACTTATGCACCAGAGACAAACACCTTCTGTGTCCACACTTGTACAATAAAGAATATTCTATTCTATTCTATTCTATTCTATTCTATTTTAGACAAGTGAGCACTTTTCTACAGAAGACGTTCACAGGGAAACAAGTAAAATAATAATTCCCATTCCTTCCTAGTCTTCACAGACTTCCCAATTAAAAAGTCACATTACTTTTTGAAATGTAAATATTTATCTTTAAAAGGTTGTTAAAATCACATGTGGCTGTTCCAATAGGTGTTGCTTATTGATGGATGTTGTTCTTCTAAGCGCTTAGTCTAAATTTGTCTTGTCATGATTCTCTCCACATTTTGGAAATACAATATAGTATGATATAGGTATCATATCCAAGTTAAATAGAAGAGTTAGTTAAGGTGGCTAAAGGCAATTCAAAATGACAGCCGAGCTCAATGTGATTGAACAGAGTAAAAAGGGACAAGCTGTCTCTTTACCTGCGGCATCATTTCTGTTGAAATTTGGCTATCAGTAAGCTAGTGGTAGGATTTTTCTTCAACCCAATCCCTTTTTAGCTCTGTAGTTATCTGTTGAGCCATTTATTTGAGAATAGTCTTTAATGAAATCCTGGCATATGAATAATAAGATGAATACTTCCCCCAGGATTTTTTGCCAGTAAACCCTGGAAAATAGTCAGAATGCATTTCCAGCTAAAATCACTTGATATACAGCAAAGTAGTGACATGGAAACAGGGAGATTGTGGGATCAGGGAAGAAAATAAAATTGCAGTGTCCCAACTAAAGGGACCGTGCTGGAATCTGTTTAAAATATTTGTTTTTTTAAAAAAATCTATGCTTTAATATGTGTGGAGGGGGACTTAATACAATCTTGATCTTAGCAGTATCTTCCATCTTACAGTGACTATGATGGAGAAGTCTACAGAACCGGCTAGTTTGCTGCAAAATATAGAACAATATTTCCCCTGTGGTTTTGTTTTTGTTTTGTGTTGTTTCATTCTGTTTAGAAGAACATTTGCCCATAAAAATAGAAGGGCAAAGATCAAATGTTCCCTAGATTTTTGCTTTAGTTTTACTGCTGAAACAATGTGACATGTAAATGTTCTAAGAGTAGTAGAGCTATAGTTTTCAGAGTGTGTTTTCTAAACATAATATTACAATTCAATGGAAAATATCATTAATGGAACAACAGTAGAGACACTACTATTCTTTGAACATAAACTAAGTAAACTATTTAAATCAGGGGTGTCAAACGCGTGACAACACGTCACGTGACGTATCACAACTTTTTCCCCCTTTGCTAAACCGGGGGTGGGCCAGCGCATGACACATCCGGGCTGCAGGCAGCGAGTTTGACATCCCTGGATTAGATTATTAGAGTTGTTACAGGTCACATATTTTCTCTTTATTTAAACTATAGCTTAAGAATGTTGAACTTCATGAGATACTAGTACTGAATGAAGCTAGAAGGCTTTAAACCTTCAGATGCCATTTTATTGATTTTGAGTTGCTATCAACTCTTGCACTCAAATTAAGTGGGAAAGAAATAGCTGATAGGGAAAAAATATAATTCTTTAGAGCTTAGAGTCCAGTGAACTACTTTTCAGGGGCAGTAGAAATCTAGCTTTATTGCTTTCCAAAGCTACCTGTGGAAAAAGTGAAGGTGGGGGGAGAGAGAGAACTGATCAAAAGAGCAGGAAGAAATAGAAGACACCCATGAATTTAAAGACATGGTCTAGACTGTCAGATGTCTTGAATCAATACATAGAGGTCACTGCATGGCAAGCATGAACAGTTTACATAGCAGGAAGTTGATAACTACTGTTCATCTCAGTGATTTGTAACATGAAGAGAGAAAGAGACCCTTGAAATTGAAAGAAACAGGAGGAAAACAGAAGCAAAAGCTGACCCATGATTTAATTGCAGTGTCTTCTGTAAACAGTTTTTTGACATTGAGCATGAAAAAAAATGAAATACAAATATATCTTGAAAGATTGATTTCTGGACCATAGTAGGTTTAGTGGTCTCAGCCAGGGACACAAAGCTGATTGGAGTTGGGCAGCATCCAAACTGAATAAAATAAAATAATTAAATCAAATAATTCTAATCAGTGCTCCTGGAAAGTAAACGTTTTTTCCTTTTTTATAACCTGTTCATTTTGCCATTTTATCCAGCTGGAAGAAAAAAAATTATATTATGCTAAGCATTCCTAAAATCAAAAGGCAAATTTGGAGAGAAGGTTGAAATGCAGTCTGTATTTGGAGTTACTGTCTCTGGATGTGTTACTATATTCACCTTTTTTCCAGTTGTGATACTAATACGTCTTTATGTTGGTTACCCCCTTACTTTATCGGAAACAAATAAACTGTAGTTTTATAAATATCTTATTATTTTAAACAAGAGTGTTTCATTTATAAAATGAATAAGTTTATTTATATTCATCATTCATCTTCTTGCATTCCAATCAGTATCTCTTCTGCCATACAGAATATGCCGCATGCCTCAAACAATCCCAAATATTTCTTTATTAAACCAATTTAGGCTTCTTTTGCACAAAATTGTATAATGTATCCTTTGTTTTAAAAAAAAGCAGTTCCAATGCATACCATTTCTTTTGTCAAATTGTAACTAAGAAGTATTATATATTAGCAGGGCTTTTTTTCTGTGGGAACGGGGTGGAACTGCGTTCCGGATCCTTTTCGGAGTCCGGATCACATGGTCCGTC
>JAOYMU010000002.1:2382741-2391019 GCA_025802295.1 Psammodynastes pulverulentus | reverse complement strand
GCTATCACTTCCGGGTTTTTTAGCGCGACGACGAGGGGTGCGTTCCGGCACCTTTCTTCGGAGAAGAAAAGCCCTGTATATTAGTAATAAACTCCACCAAAATTAGGGGTTATTCTAAAATCTGCTGCATAGTATAGAGAAAAGCTATTTACAAGTAGTTTTCAACCCACAGCCACAATTGGGACTGAAACTTCCATCGCTAAGTGATGCATCCATTAAGCGAGTTATACCCAATTCTATTACCTTTACTGCCACATTTATTACGCAAATCTGGCTTTCCCCATTGACTTTGCTTCTTGGTGCATGACAGGTTGTAAATGTAACAGAACAGAGTAATGGAATAACAAAATTGGAAGGGACCTTGGAGATCTTCTAGTCCAAGCCCCTGCTCAAGCAGGAAACACTGTACCATGTCAGACAAATGATTGTTCGGTATCTTTTTAAAAGTTTCCAATGATGGAGCACCCACAACTTCTGACGAAGGCTTGGGCTTGTATGGCACAAGCATACATGCAGGACTCTGTTACTTAGAGCCAACCTCAATAGAAGTAGTTCCAGCAGCCTTCCTGTGGAGATGATTTCCTGATCTGGTCTACCATACCAGATCAGTTGGCTAGTGGAGCCAACACCCTGACAGATTTTTGTCCCCTTGCAGTTAGCCTCCTTCCTGGGCCAAGGAATATGAGTTGAGATTCTAGGCTTCTACTCGCAACATTCACGCTATCCATGTGGTTGTTCTTATGTGTGCTAATCACCAGGCCTCCCTCTGCTACCAGAGCACCCCAATTATCCTATAGTTTGTGTACATACACACCAGGTCCACTGAGTCTCAGGATTGGCAGAGATACTTCCCAGGTAAAACTTTTCCTCTCCTCAGTCTAAAGTTCTTTCCAGATAGAAAGGAACAAACACAGCACACTCTCACCCCATCTATATTCCATGTACTATTCACACCCTAGTTTCAAAAATGAAACAAAACACAACCCACTGAATACTTCCACCTATCATGGCCTCCCTTTCCCTCAGGCTCTTGTCATGTGCTGCAACTGTCATAAATACATGCCTAATGGTCAGATGGTGATTGCATGACGTGGGGACAGTGATGAATTGTAAGTGCAAGGTCCAGTCATATATAATTTTTTTCCTCACTTTCATAACTTCAAAATATTCTTAAACCAATAGTTATAAGTCAAGGACTGCCTATAATCAAATTTCTAAGGTTGTTTAGTGGCATATGCTTACAAAAGTATCCAATGTACACGACACTGATATAGTATTATTTAAAAAAATTTTTGATGAAGCCTTTGATCATTAGAGTCAGGAAGACTAGCAACTTCCTAGTGAAAGAAAAATTAATACTAATAGGCAACCTCGTATAAAACGTGAGCTGGTGCACAAGGGGGTAAAAGAGCTATTTGCCCTGACTGAATCTGCCAAATTGAGGATTGATTCATATCTATTCATTTTTCTTCTAATTTGAGAAAATTCAGATTTTAAAAAAAGTCACTCTAAATTTCATATATAAATAAATAATAAATTTAGTATCTAAAATTAAAGAACAAGGCAATTAAATAATTTGCTATCCTGTCATCCTCTTATAAAAATTGTATACCATCACAAACAACAGGTGAGAAAATGAAACAGTATGTTTTCTATATAGTCTAGGTTTAATGATCAGTTTAAGGATGAAATTAATTTTATCTTACTATCAAAGAGTATTATCTTTTCCTTTTTTTCCTACTTCCTTTTTTTCTCTCTTTTGTCATATTTAGTTTATATTAGTCATATAATATAAAGGTTTTTTTTAAATAAGATGTATCCTGCCTCTAGGATTGTACTTAATCTATTTTAAGAGTTGAGTGTATTATATCCAAAGCAATTGTTGATCCAGATTTTCAAAGCTTGGAAAAGGGAATGGCACTGTTTCTCTACGTTTATCCTTTTTGTGATCACTTGCCTCATCCAGAAATTTGCTACTGCTTTGTTTATGAATGGTATTCTGTGGTCAAGAGACAATCTCACTAATTGTATGTGAGATACGATGTTAAAGTTTGCTAGATCATGATATACACCAGTGGTGGCGTTCAAATTTTTTTACTGCCGGTTCTGTGGGTGTGGCTTGGTGGGTGTGGTGTGGTGTGGCTTGGTGGGCGTGGCTTGGTGAGCATGGCAGGGGAAGGATATCCCCATTCCCTCCCCATTCCACTAACCTGCTTTCCAGCTCCATTCTCCTGTGCAGGGCAACACAAGAAGACCCAACCGATCAGCTGGGACTCGAGAGGCAGAGAATAGATGGAGATGGGGCCAGTCAGAGGTGGTATTTGCTGGTTTTCCAAACTACTCAAAATTTCTGCTGGTCAGAACCTGCTGAATACCACCTCCCTAGAGAACAGATCTCTGCCTCTGCCTTGGTAGCTAGCAAGTAAAAATCAGTCAAAGATTTAAGTATTATCTTTGTTCGTTTGTTTTTGGTCCTATGAGATATATTAGTGGCAGGGGTTACTTTTTGATAGTTAAAAAGACAGGCTGTACTATCTAATTATAGAATCTTTAGTAGTTGTCTAGTCATTCAGTCTTCCTAGTTTGCCTTATAATAAGTGAGGTTTTGTGACTACCCATGTCTAGTATAGGAGCCATTTATTGAATGGGCAATAGTAGCCATTGTTTATTCCTATAGCATCTCTGAAAATGTCGAACGTGCCCATTAGGTCCAAAGAGCCCTACCACTACACTACGGAATGTGCTTCTGCTCAAATTGCTTTCTGAGTAGTGATTGCTGTAGGCTAAACTGATGTTTTGCATTTAGGAAGTTACATAAAAGTTGCTCATTTTTTCAGTGTTCTGAAAAAACATTTTCCTTATAATTTTCTTTTTCGGCTGTCACTATCTATCTCCATCAGTGGGCATGGGATACTTACATAGGCTGTGAAATGAAAAGGGCCTTCAGCATAGCATCTCTTGGCTTTGTGACTTTTGGGCTTGATTTTATTTTCCTGGTTTGTCATTTCTATGCAATTGCTGCTACGCAATAATTTGCTCAGAGAAGCTAAATGGTGAAGAATATCTCTCTGTCTCTCTCTCTCTCTCTCTCTCTCTCTGTGTGTGTGTGTGTGTATATATATATATATATATATAATGTGTGTGTGTGTGTGTGTGTGTGTGTGTATGTTCATAGATTTTCACAGGTATAGGTATGCAAGTCTTGGTGTATTCGGGTCATTACAGAACAAAGGACTAACGAGCACTCAGGATGCCAAGGTACTGGAGCTCAGGAAGTTACCTCACAGCCCATTACCTCCCCACAAGTATTTATAGAGAGATGGAAGCTCCGATCGTGCTTTGCTCGCACAGACACAAGCTGAAAGCACCAGCCTGAAGATGACGAGTGGGACCTTGTCGAACGTCGCCAAGTTATATATCCGCTTTTTTTACAACTTGATTGATTTAATGCCAATGTCTAATCAGTGTGTTTCAAGAGGGGGTAGATATGCTCTACAATATAAAGACATAAAGACAGTTTCCAGATTTAATATAACAATTTGAACATGAATCTCCAATTGTCCATTAAATTGGAGAGTCCATAATCATGTCAACCTGTGGCATTGGCGGGATGAGGTCATCATGCAAAGGATGCAAATCACATCATTTGCATAAGGACACCAATTTAAATAAGGCTCATCCCCACAGGGTTGAGGATAGGAATGGCTATCCAAACTCCTCTACAGGATGTTTGGTTACAAGGATAGTGTTGCTTGGTTGGGTTATTTGGTCAAAAGCTCAGCCACGAAAAGAAGATATTAGAGAAAGGCACAAGAGAAAGAGAAGGAGCTCTTTTACCTTAATATCTGCTTTCAACTTTACTTGAGCTCCCACTTTTTTTGATATAGCTATAGGTCATAACAATGAGCTAAAGGTCATAAATGAGCCTCTGTTTTCTAAGAATTCGATCATTGATTACCAACAGTTCCTGCATCAAGCATGTTTAAGGTACGTTATTTAGCATATCAAGTTATTAGGGAAAAATATTAACTTATAGAAAAAGAATAGGGGAAGGAAGCTCATTCACAAGTTGGTCTACATTATTTAATGTTATCTTGAAACCTTTGTCTATCCTTTCTAAGATCAGCCCCTCAGAGAAGCTGTGATCATGCTACTCCAACACCAGCAAGGCTGAAGGTTCTTTGCTAGTGTAGTACCTTCCTTTTACCTTATACATCCTTGGGCTTCCAATCAGTTACGAGCTGAAGTTTCAGGGTTCTGACTTTCCAAAGGATCTCACTTACCGTTAAAGAAGACCAGATTTAGCAGCTCAGAGAAGCTGGGTGGCATGCAATTAGCCATGGAGTAGTAATTGAGGACAGCACTGTTGATTTGTATAATGAAATCACTGTGACATAAATCACAGTGGAATTTGGCCTGTTGGATATGAATTGATTGCATTGACATTTCTATGTACTTTGCTTTAAAAAAAAATCATATTTTCATTTTGATCTTTCTGTTTTCTTCCAATTTAAAATCAACACAAACAACATTACTGATCCCCACAATCATACATATATAATGTAATATATTGCTTTCATCCATTTTTTTGCAAATATTTTAAAAAATGAATTAAGATAAATTCTTGATGCTAAGTTACTCTGCAACCCAGCATGCCCTTTTGCAACATTTGCCAAATATGAGTAATGGCCAGTATATTTTATTAAAAAATAAAAAGACTCTAAGCTACAAAAGCATACTTTTCCCTGAAAATTTGCATCTCATCCTCTTTTCTGGATAAAATATGCAAGAACTAACATAAATGGCATACTGACTTTTTTTTTCCCCATGAATTGGGTCTTTGATGTTCAAGAGAAGCCTGTTGTTAAAGAACATCCCTAGAAGGCTGTAGAAACTGTTTCTCTTTATGACAAATGTAAAATAGTTAGTTGAATATGTTGGTGTCATTAGTTTGTGAATCGCATCCTTAAAAATAACTGTGGAGAAGCCAAATCGGTTTAAAAGAAGATAACGAAATGGTTTAAGCTACTTAGGTTGAATGCCAATTATATTTTAATATTCAACGGAGCATATTTTACTAAGAAAAAAGGCAGCGTTGGCGCATGCATAACTCATTGGCAGCGTCGGCCAGCTGTGCCACTCTTCTCTTCGAATCACTTTGTGCATTTTAGTAGCATGGTAATTTAGTAGAGAACTACCTGAGTGATGGCATTTTCAATGAGCAGGTAATCTACAGAGAATTTTTATATGGTTATGAGTTCTGCACTTCAGCCTGGCAACACAAAAATACATCAAGACCAATTACGGTATCAACTTTCAGCGTGATACCCTTGCCACGCAAGTGCATGTATTTCTGCCCCAGGCATTTCAAATTGCATCTAATTTGAAATCTTTGGGGTTTTAATTAAATTTTAGAATATATGGAATTCTTCATTAGTACCTGCTCTGAATAGCAGATTATACTTCTCAGTCTCTCGTTAAAGAAGTAGGCTGTGGTAAATAGGATGTTCAAGAACTGATCATTTGTGGTGCCTGAATATTGGGAACAGAAATAGTGAGATGCAAAATAATATCAAAAAGATTATTAGTCCAGTGAGGGAATCTTGATTTGTATTTTAATGGAATTTTACATTTCTCTTAATGATTTGCAAATTATCCCCTGATTATAAGATACATTAAGGTTTTCATTTTAATGGTGAAACAACCATTAGCAAAAAAAATTTAAGAACTGCCTTTCAGAGTGTTTCCCTCCAGCAGATAAATATTGAAACCATTAACACCTTTTGATGTAATACAGCAGTTTAAACCTTTACAGGAATGGTTGTAGCCTTTTATATGCATGGCCACTTTGCTTCAAGTCCACAATTGTCTTTACATGGGTGAACAATAAATGAAACTGAACCTATCATTACTTTCAAATAACTAAGGAAGATAAACACCTCTTTAAATCATTAATATTACATATGCTTCAATAAACACTTTAGACCTAGTACTCACATACATTCTAATGAGGGTTTAATTTTTAATAGGGTACAATTTATAGTCCATGAAAGATCTATGATTATTTATTGAAGAAAAGTTAAGTCAGATAAAGATACCATTTTGTCCTGAGGTCGCAGAAATAATTTGATATGTACAGTAAATTAGTAACTAGTAATTTTTCTCAAACAATTGAAAAATCCTTGCTTCAGAAATGTTTCAAAACCAGAAAATTTTGAAATATTATTCCTGTGTTAACTGTATAACTGTGTTACACAGTTTCATTAAAACTCATTGGCAATCTAGTTGGATAGAATGTATGAATCTTCTGTTTTATTACATTTCAACTAAATCCCAAGGGAAGAAATTATAAGGGAATTCCTTCCATTGCTGTTTTGTTTTTGGTTTTTTGTTGTTGTTTTTTCAATGACACTGCAACTGTCCCTATTAAAGACAAAGAAAATGGCTCTTTTTCTCACAGGAACCCAGAGAAACAAACGCCCACTCAGTTTTTCTTTCCACAAATTTAGTGGAAAATTTACAAGCTTTTTGCAACTATCGCTGACATTATCTAATGCTGCTTTTTTTCTTCATTTATTGTATTTTTGTTTACTTTTTGAAAAACCAAAGAATTGTACTAGTAGTTCTACTAAACTTTAGGAGCTCAGTATTAAGTAATAATGCAGTACTTTATATTTTACAAATAGAAAAAACATCCACAGCTTTTCCAAATTACCCTATTTGGGGCTTCTATAATGATCAAGGTTCTTCTTTTTCCAAATCTTACCAACTGTTCCAGCATTAAAGCCATTTAAAAGAATGTTATTTAGCAAATCCAGTTATTTTAGTTAAACAATAGCTGTTACAGAACAAGGATGAGGGAAGGCAGCTCATTTGCATATTGGCCTACATTCTGTTACCGTTGCCTTGAAACTGTCTCCTGATTGTGTTTCTGTTTGTTTTTATTTTTACAATTCATTCAATCTGATGGAAACGAAAACTATCTCAGGAAGAAGAGAGTTTAAGTGAAGCTCCCAAGTGAAGTTCCCAAGTGTGAGGTCCATTCACGTTAGATGTTTGAGGTTTCTATGGGTCATTTCTTCAGTAGTTTGTGGTCCAGCTTCAAACATCTATGTACATATTGATTTTAATATAAAAGAAATAAGGCTAGACAATCAATCTGTTTTTGTAAACCGCAATATCTTTACTAAGAAAGTAATGTTTTGGGACTGTACTAGTCTGCGACTTTTCCCAATCCTCCAAACTCTCCGTTGAGCAAAGTTTACAACCAAACCTGATGAAAGAATGACATTTGGTTGACCTTAAAAGAGTAATGCCTTGTCTTGAAATTGGTTGCTACAATTGAAGTTGGCAGTGAAAAAGCGATTTAGGTGTTGTTTTTTTCTCCTCTAGCTTGGTTGTTCACTCTTTTTAAAATAATTAATAAATAAGAAAAATACATACCTAAATACATACCCAAAATCTAAGAGACTGGTTTGTACAAAACTTAGCAGCACTTTTTCTGCTGTTGATAATAGGATTGCCAACATGATAGCCAACATCTGATAATGGATATGGCACAAGAAGAAGAAGACATATTTAAAAATAAAGGGAATGAATATTGAACTTATGTGAGGTTTCAACTGATTCAGAAGATATTTGTTCAGATTCTCTTTATATTAGGGATAGAAAAATTCTAGGCAGATGAATAAGCAACAGTATTGTTTAACTAATTATTTTCTTGCAATTAAAAATAAATATATATAGTTATGACTTCATTTTGACCCTGGAACAAAGTGTCCAGATAACTGTGTCTCTTTGGACAAAGTTCTATAGTTTGTTTTCTGCAAGTTTGGTTTCACTGCAGGTGTCTTTTTGAACTCCTTGACAGTTTATTGAGGGTAAAATTGTACAGGACCAACTGAGATCACTCTGGGATTCAGCATACAGATACAGCAATGTCCATTTTTTATGACTTTGCATTTGGAAGTGGCTCAAAGTTGACTGACTTGCCAAGTAGTAAGTGGATTTTATATGGTATGTCATTCCTAGACTGGATTTCTGCTGCTGAATGATAGCAACAGCAATAGCACTTAGACTTATATACCGCTTTGCAGTGCTTTACAGCCCTTTCTAAGCGGATTACAGAATCAGCCTATTTTCTCCCAACAATCTGGATCTGCATTTTACCCACCTCGGAAGGATGGAAGGCTGAATCAACCTTGAGCCTGGAGAAATTTGAACTGCCAAATTGCAGGTAGCTGGCAGTCAACAGAAGTAGCTTGCAGTACTGCATTCT
>JAOYMU010000002.1:2372741-2377741 GCA_025802295.1 Psammodynastes pulverulentus | reverse complement strand
AATATGTCCCCCACCCTCATAAACATCCTGAAAACATGGCCTATGAGGATTAAATGTACAGAGCAGCACGATTTCCCCTTATTGTACAATTTTAGTTTTTGCCCTTATTTGCTATTTTAAATAATTTTAGTCTTACCTTCTATTCTATATTTAAGCCAATTGATTTCAGGTGGTGAGATAAATTATGTAAATAACTAAATGATGGTTAAATTAGAGAAAAAGATTCTGTAACTTCTGCCTTGAGAGAAAGTCATTAGCCCATTGAAAATGGCTTAGTAGACGATGGGTCTAAATTGTTAATGTTTCCTCAAAAGTAGTAATATTTGTTTTAAGACTCTCAAGTAATATATTATGCATCATTTTTATGATATTATGATCAAAGTAGGAGGCCCACATTCCCTAAAAACTCAAATTTCATCTCCATAACTTTTAAGCGGAGAAAATAACTGTTTCTGTCCTTTAAAAAAAAAAAGAATGGACTCTTACATCTCTGCAGCATCCATTGCCAGGCAGATTTATCTACAATGTTAGAAGCAGCAGGAACACCATCAGAGCTAGAGTTAGGGAGGCAAGTAAACTTGCCAAGGGGAAGAGGAATAAAAGAAAATAATGCAAAAGAAAATAGGTTATGGAAGCCTCGTATAATTTCCATCTGTATCTTAGCATACAACAGAAAAAATGTGCTCTGGTAGATGGGGGAGCTTGAAAGGAATTGTCATTTGATGTTTTATTTTATTTATTCCCACCTGAGTCATGATGCAAGGATTTTCTATTAGACTACATACCGGTGTCTGTAATTGAAATATCCTCAGCATCTTCCTGATTCTCAACATTTGTCCCCTATCTAGTATTGGAATTTTTTTTAAAAAAAACAGCCATTTATGTAGAAATATTATCCACGTTTGCAAAACTAATCTTGAAAAGGTTCATGAGAGAGTGACCGGCCCTTCACAGTCCCTAGCACTGGTCCATGGAATAAGGAAAGCAGGTGTCCCATTGATCAGGAATGCTATTACTGTACTGAAGAAATTTTAACCATTAGGTAACTGTAATGAATTCATACATAAATAGAGCCCTTCTTGGTCATAAAATAATACATGAAAACCTGAACATTTGGCAGATTATGAGTCCATAGATTCTACACATTTTGAAGGGGTTTCATATATTACAAACATATTGTGCTGTATTGCCTACTCAAAGTACAGTGCTGAGACTAAGGTTTTTATTTTGAAAAATAAAGGTGGATACTGAACTGGCAAAATAGAGATACATCCGAGATTTAGTTCCAATAACTATAAAGATTGTGTCTAGTCAAATTTGCCAGTTTTAGAGGTAGCAGGATTGCTGTGGGCTGATTGTGGTCATGGTTTATTCATCAGTATAGTATATTGAGTATGCAAGGTCCTAAACTAGTTTCTCCTAGTTTGCTACTCGTTAAATAAGATTAGAGTGATAACTTTCAGATTTTTCAGCAGAACATCTGAAAAATATCAGGTTGAGGTTGATTACATGTTCACTCGCATGTAATAGAGTGATGTGTTAGAAGATCTGTGAAATATGGATGTCCGTTGAACCATCAATTTTCTGCTTTGTGAAATCTAATGTACAAGATGGAAAGAGCAGTGGTCATGTTGTGCACTTCCATTTTGCTTACCAGAATGAAGAAATCACCATGTTAAAGCCTGTTCTGTCCTATGATCTCCAATCATAAAGCTGTTTTTTGCATTTACAGCAAGCCTTTCAGTCAGCCATTTGTTCTAGCCATAGTAACTTTATTGTGGAGAAGAAATATTGTACTTTTCTTGATTAAACCTGAGTATTTTTATATATATTATTTATGTGTCTGATGATGAAGGATGCTGTTTCAGAACCAGCTAATTCTGTACACTGCAAAGAGAACATCTGTACAACTTGCTCTGATTTCTTAATCTACTAGCCTATTATCTCATTAGACTTCAGAAGAATATGTCAAGAGGTCTGTGCATCCCTCCCTTTTACTGCAAGATTTGAAAAAGTAAACAAGAGGGGGGTTTCCTTTCCAGTGGACTGCAGCAGTTTATAATGCCACATTACTATAGAGTGAGTTACTATAAACAGGTTTCCGTTTGTGTATCCAGATATAATATAATATACTATACTGTAAAAGGATAGAGAGATAAAGAGATAGAGAGATGGATGGATGGATGGATGGATGGATGGATGGGTGGATAAATTACCTAGTATCTACATTAATTCTCTCATGTTAAGATACCAAAGTCTACACAAACTGAATCTAATCCACTAAAAACCAATGTCATGTATACTGGCCCAGACAAACTTTACAGATTTCTTAAATACAACTTAGTGATGGTGATGATAATGCTGCATCTATCTTTCTGCCATTTGGCTCAATGGAACCTGCATAGCTATGATTCAACTAGCATCTCAAAAAGCATCTTGAATGCCAAGGAATCTATTTCTTTAAATCTGAAAATAAACAAAGCAACATGGCATTCTCCAAATCTACTCTGTGTGGGGCTACCCTTTCAGCTACAAACATAATAGTGTAATGGCTGCCAAGTGACTGTCTTTTATTTGCTTGATGACTTGTTAATGCTCCAGGATGATCAATTGATATTTCTGTCAGAGGCAGGAAAATGACTAGGGATGTTTCCTTAACAGGCAATTTATCTGCAGGGTGGGTTCTGAGACCCAGTGTTCTGCCTGGAGGGAATGTGGGAAAAGAAAAAAAAACAGTTTGCAGCTTTCAGAGTGGTAACCATTTTAGGCTATTATAGCAAAAAAAAAAAAAGATTTGTTGCAGCAAAAGCAACTAAGATGACTGTTATTTGTCTTTTGCAAATATTTTTGAAAAATATAAACACTTTGTATAAGCTTATGTGGAATACCTTGAAACAGTACTACCCTAAGCTAGTATAACACACACTTTTGGTTTCAAGATGAGGTGAAATTTCTGAACATTAAGATAAGAGAAAAGTGATAGTAGAAGATATGTAGATGGCAACAATTGCTCTTATGATAACTGTCATTCACAAAATAGTTGCTGGAGTGACACCCACATTTTAAGGATGAACTGATTAACAGACACATTTTGATTTTAAAAGCTTACAAGCTGTAGCTTGTATGGTGCACCGAGGAACAGAGAGGATGAATTAGCTACTTGCATCATTCCGTAAACCGTCCCACAGATCCAGCTGACTCCAGATTCTGTCAAAGATAACTACTGGTTAAACATAATGTTTCGAAAAGGAGAATAACCCCATCCCCTAAGGAATATTATAATTACTTTGGTATCACCATTTTATCTTTGCTAAAACATGGCTAAGAGTGGATCTGAACTTGCATCTCTCTGGTAGCTCAATACTCTAAACAATGAAAATATCCCAGTGTAGCTATAATAGATGAAACAGATCCACACATCAATCATTTGGCAGAATTGAAGAAAATAGATGATTATTTCTTTTCTGTTTTATGTATTTACGGGGTCACTGATTTTGAATTATTTATAATTAATCCTTGTTCCTCATTAGATCACTTTTTATTCTTATTAAAGAAGAGACCTATGTTTTCAGGATTAGAATACTATATGGTGTTATAAGTGAGAAATGTGAGTGTCAAGACATGATTTTTCCAATGTATTTATCAACATCCAAAGCTTGAAGTCACACGGAAAACTGATAACGGTTCATCTCATTTTGAACGGATTATATTTATAGACACAAACAGAGAATTTAGTAGTAAAACCATTTGACATTATATCGAGCTGCTTGCTTTAAGCTAATTAATGTATTCGCTGCCTACAAGGTGCAATTAATGTTTCAGATATCACTTATAAAATGATCTGCATACAGCTGAAACTTACAGTATTATTTTGAGCTGTCATGTAAATGAGAAAGAAATGATCGGTATGTGGATCTGATTCAACTATTTCACATGAACTATGGATAATCCTCAAGTTATGACCATGGGCCCAAAATTTATGTTGCTAAGTGAAACATTTGTTAAGTGAGTTTGCCCCATTTTATGACTTTTCTTGCCACAGTTGTTAAGTGAATCATTACGTTCATTAAGTTAGTAACCTGATTGTTAAGTGAATCTGGGATCTCCATTGACTTTCTTTGTCAGAAGGTCACAAAAGGGGAAAACATGACTCCAGGACACTGCAACCATTATAAGTATGAACCAGTTGCGAAGCATCATGTGACCATGGGGATGCTGTAAGTGTTGTAAGTGTGAAAAACGATCATAGCTCCTTTTTTTCAATGTTGTTGTAATTTTGAATGGTCAGTAAATGTACTGTTGTAAGTTGAGGACTACCTGTATGTATTTGACAACTACAGGCAGTCCTCAATTTCCAACCACAATTGAGCCCAAAACTTTTATTGCTAAGGAAGACATTGGTTAAGTGAGTTTTGCCCCATTTTAGGCCCATTCTTGTCACGGTTGCTAAGGGAATCACCATGGTTGTTAAGTTAATAACACTTGTTGTTAAATGAATCTAGCTTCCCCATTGACTTTGCCTGTCAGAAAGTCACAAACGATCATCACATGACCTGGGACACTGTACCCATCATAAATATGAATCAGTTCCCAAGCATCTGAATTTTGATCACGGAATGCTGCAGCGGTTGTAAGTGTGAAAAACGATCGTAAGTCACTTTTTTCAGTGTTCTTGTAACTACAACGCACTGTTGTAAGTTGAAGACTACCTTTACTTGTCTAAAGAAATTATGACATGTAGGCTTGTATATCATAATAAGAACTGCCCATTCTTTTTTTTTAAAGTTTTATTGGTCAAGAATAAACAAAGTTATAGCTTACAATATGTATAATTTTAGATTATCAAACATGATAAAAATATAATCCAAAATTTCCTTTCATATAGCAAAACTTTTCTTATAAAAATATCAATAATAACAGTAGATTTAGGCTAACCAGAGTAATATTATAATTAAGTAGAATAAGAGATATCATCAGAAAAAGTATCAAACATTAGATTC
>JAOYMU010000002.1:2342022-2353029 GCA_025802295.1 Psammodynastes pulverulentus | reverse complement strand
TTTTTAGCGCGCGACGGGGGGAGCGCGGGGGAGCGTTCCGGCACCTTTTTGTGCCGAAGAAAAGCCCTGACTATAGTTCCAATAATAATAATATGGGTAGTCCTTGATTTACAACTGTCCATTTAGTGAAAAATGTGATCTATGATTGTATTTCACATTTACAATCTTTGCAGCATCCTCATGATCATGTGATCAAAATTCAGATGCTTCAACTAGTTCATATTTATGACTGTTGCTGTGTCCCAAGGTCATTTGATCATCTTTTGCACCTGACAAGCAAAGTCAGTGGGGAAGCCAGATTCACTTAACAACTGGATTACTAATTTATCAACTGCAGTGATTCACTTAACAACTGTGGCACGAATAGTCATAAAATGGGTCAAAATTCACTTAACAAATGTCTCACTTAACAACAGAAATTTTGGGCTCAATTGTGGTTGTAAGTTGAAGACTACCTTTATATAGAAAAACACTTGACAAGAAAAAATCTGACCCCCTTGATAATAAAGGGAAGGGAAAATACCGCGAATACCCCTATTTCATGACATTTTAAGAAGATACGTTTTGTGGAGTCAACTTCCTGCCTTCACAAGGACATTGATTGATTAGCTGCCATCAGATCATTTTCAACTCCATAGCAACCACATAGATACATTTTCTCCATGACGATCTCCCTACCTTTGTCTTTCAGATCTTCCAATAACATACTGCTGTAACTAAGTCCATCCAACTTCCTGCTGATCCCCCTCTTTTTCATTTTTTCTTCTGCCTTTTCCAGCATTAAAGCCTTTTTTATTATAACTTGTGAAGAGTATGCTATAATATTCTATAGCTCCTATAAAAATGCCGGTATCAGAAAATATACATACATGAGCCTCATATAGCATTCTACAACGTGTACATAATGTCCCTTATTCTATTTTTTATTAGTTACTCTCAATTACTCTTTATTTCACTAACGTACTTTATTTCAAAAGAATTAGTTTTCATTCTGAAAATCAGGAAGAATATTTTCAGGAGAGATTCATCAGAAAAGTTTGTACAACAGTCTTCAAAAAAAGTCAGAATTTGACCATAGAAGACAAAACTCATTTAGAGTCAGGAAAAATCATTAACAAACCTACAAATAAGTTATGAGCTTGTAGGAACATTTACACAGTTACCTGATTTGAAAAATAGTTGTCATGAGAATCAGACTGGGGTGGGCGGGGCGGTTTGTACTGACTGAGATATAATATACCTGTTGAAACTTGTAATGCTGAAAAATCACTGCAAAGACATTTAGAAGTTGCTGTAAATATATATGATTACTGGGGCTGGGTATCCCAAAATTTCAATGCAAAAAGTAATTGGCAAAATGATGTAGCTTTAAAAAAAAAAATTTTCCCTGGCACTTGACATCTGATAAATAAAACATCCAGTGTTTTATTCATTGCAAAACTAAACTTCTTGTGATGGCAGCAAACTCATACTTTCAAACATATGATGGTGTGAAGTACCATTTCAGGCACTCAGTAAATGTATTGGTAGCTTTTCTACAAATGTTTCTTACACTAACTTTTTTTTTCCTAGCTTAGTTCATTTTTTTTATATCAAAATTATTACCTCACTCAAAAATAATTGAGGTCAAGAAGAGTCTGAGTTGTGTATCACATAAACAATAGGGAAAGCAATATTTTTTGTCAATAATTGTAACTGATATAGTAGAAACAGGAAAGTAGATAACAAGCCAGATGATGCCAGATCTGTCTAGCAACAATTAATAGAAGAACGAATTATTAAGTGTTAGCTTCCTCCTACTTTTTTGGTGTGACAGGGAGGGCACCAATCTCTTGAGGGGGTGGGCCAAGTTGTCCTTGTGCACCTAACAGCTGGTATTCATATTATCAATGGAGGAATCCTTTTTTTAGAATTAAATGAGAAGGAAGTTTAACAATGTATTTTAAAAAGGTTAAGGATGTTGAAAGAAATTGAGCTAATTATTTACATTAGGCATTCTTATAGGAATACAGGGCAGAACCTGATCTAAATTAATACTTTGGGGAAAGGTGCCTGAAAAAAAAGAAAAAACTAGTAATGACAAAAATAATATTTATTGCAGGATCAAATCTGGGTCGGTCACCGGGACCAGAGGTTCTGTCTTCCAAGCTTTCGGATTCGTGCTGGAGCCTATCTTCAGGGAACTTCTCTTTAGGAGAAGCTAGCTATAGGGAAATTCCTTGAAAATGGTCTCCAGTAGGAGTCGGAAAGCTCAGAAGGCAAAACCTCTGGTCCCGGGGATTGACTGACTCAGATTGGATCGTGCAACATTATCCTGGGACACGTATACCCGCCTTCATTCGTAATGTTTATCATCAAATACATAACAGATAAATCACAAAACCACTTGGCATCTGAGATTTGTCTTTTAACAAAATATTTATAGAAAGCATTTTCAGGCTACCCAAAACGATGCAGACTCTAGGGAAGTAAACCACACAACCCAATACAACAGAACACAACATACTGCAATATAGCACAAACTGCTATGATAGATTATGTCCAGACAACAATTAGGCTCTGCAATTAAAAAAAAAAAGTACTACTTTTACTTGCTTCCTAAAAGCAAGGAGGGTTGAGGCCATCCATAACTTCAGGAGAAAGGGGGTTTGTAGCCCGTTGAAGAACTTTGCTTGTTCTCACTCCAAGCAGTTCACAAGGAATCAAGCCTTCCCAGTATGTCCATATTAGTCTACCAGGTTCTGTTTCCTTAAGGAGTTGCCTTAATATGTTGCTATAGTTGGTAACTAAACTAGCCATTGTGATACAACATTAGAAAACTGGAACTGGGAATTAAGTGGATCTTGGAAATTTTGTGCAATATAAATACGGGTTTTACAAGTAAGTAGCTGGGATGGGCGTCAATCAAAATAAATTCACTGATGGACTGTGGGTCAATTTTAATTTTAAATATGTTCTGATGATGATAATGATTAACTAGAAAAGGTTTTTTGACTTTGCAAATTCCTTTTAGGAATTATCCTTCAAAACCCTAAAAATAATACAGACAATATCACAATCCTTCTATTTAAAAATGCATTATAACACCTGGGAAATAGGGGATCATTTTAAAAATTATATCGCAGTTCTGAAAAAGATGAATAAAAGAGTAAGTATACGATCAAGGGCCTGAAGAAAATCTATATGTGGAAAGGGTAAAAGCATACATCATTTATTTGATCAGAAAATAGATAAATATAGGCGTTTGCAAAATAGGTTGTGTTGTCTCAAAGAGTCTGTATTTTCCCCCAAAATGGGCTGATTCAAGAGGTGTTTCTTCCATTTTCAAGCACTTTTCTTTTAAAATAAGAAGTTATTCATGATGCTGGGGAAAAGCACAATGTTTCAGCGATTGACTATGCTACTTTTTAGTGTACGGGAGCTGAGAATGATACGATATACTACAAATTTAGGCATGGTGAGAAGAACATCAATAGGGAAAAAAAGTTTCTATATCTTTCATTATACTATATAAGGGTGGAAATTTCTGGATAGATAAAAAATAAATGCTTCTTCATGTGATGTGTAGTAAAAGTTGGAATTTGCTACTGCCAAGCATTGATGGCCACTGACACTTTTTAAAAAGGATTAGACAGATCCATGGGGAATAAAACTACTAATCATGAAGATTATGCTGGCTTATGACTGAGATAAAATTGTTATGCCATGCTATATGTCATATTAGGTGTTATCTGTTATATCTGTTCTATACTATATGTTAGGTTAATCGTGAAGCCTATGTAATTTCTCCAGTATCAAAGGCAGCATCTCTCTTGCTAACAGCCACTGGGGAACTCAAGCCTGAATTGGCTATTGTACTCATATCCTACTTTCAAGCTTAATCATAGCTTTTTGGAACAAATTGGCCTCTTGTCTGATTTAGTAGTACACTTCTTAATAGCCACTGTGCTTCAGGTTTACATGTTAGATACTTGGTTTCTGATTATAAAGGAGAGAGAACAAAAATATTTCGTTTCCCAATGTTTAACTTTAGAGAGTCTTCAAAATTACTGAGATGTTTGGAGTCAATACCCAAATATTCCTTTTAACTATTTTAGTTTGAATCTGGTATATTAACCACTCAGAAAAGAATATGGAAAAAGGAAGTAAATAACCCATTAACAAATGACCTGACATATCTTCCCCTAGCCCTCATAAAATAAAATGTAAGCAAATTCAAAAAAGCCTGCAGTCTCTGTTCTTCCTTTCCTCCCTCCCTCCTTCCCTCTCTCCTTCCCTCCCTCTCTCTCTCTCTTCCTTGTAAAATAAATAAAATACATATTAAAATCTAGTGCCAAAACCAAAATACCTTAAAGAAAAGAAAATTTGTGAGTGTGCATCCATCCACATTTGTACGAGTTTAACTCTGAAGTTCAGTAAGATCATAGAGACCCTTGGTTCATAGACTCTTCAGATCTCTTAAGTACCATTGACTTCAGCCAATGATTGATACTGCTATTATTGTCATCTAAACCAATGATCATAAACATATTTTAATTATAGCATTCTTGTTTATCTATGCAATTCTTTCATCTGCCCTGGATACACTATCAGTCAATTTTATTAGCTATGACCCCAAGTTCTAATATTGTAAGAGAAGAAAAGAAATAATATATCCATTTTTTCCATGGTATGTATTGTAATTTTAAAACTTCTGTATCATGTTCAGATTTTCTAAATTGCAAAGCATTACACCTTCCATCCTCTCTTTATATGGATAGTTGTCAAAAAAACATTTGTTGCTACTTTCATGCATTTTACAAACATACAGGATATAAGTGAAATGAGTCAACCAGAAACTTAGTGCTTAGCAGTAGTAATAGAGATAAGACTTATATAACACTCCATAATGCTTTAAAGCTTCTATGAGTGGTATAATGTAGCATATTGCCCCCAACAATTTGGGTCCTCATTTTACCGATCTCAAAAGGATGGAAGGCTGAGTCAACCTTGACCCATTCATGATCGAACTCCTGGTTGTGGACAGTCTTAGCCTGTAATACTACATTCTAACCACCGCACGACCACGGTTCTTAATTTGCCTTGCTGAATTCAGCTATAGGTTAGATTCATATAAAGGCATGGTAATATTCTTTACCATTCCTTGCATGGAATTGGCCATTTTCATTGCTGCCATGCACAAAGTTGTTGATTTAATTAAGCTATTTATCGTAAGAGCTTAAATTGCCTTCCTGTATGAACCCTACAAGTTCAGATCCCCTTAGCATTTATATGTTATTTATTTACTTTAAATACATTATAGCATTGTTTTCCCATGCTTTCATTTTCCCATTTCCCCATTCTACTTGAGTTTTTGCCATCTTCACTCATTTAAAGTCATCCGGTGAAGTTGACCAGCTTGAGAAATAACCCTCCCAACAAGTATTTTTTACTAAAAATTTCAGTGCCGGTAGTCCATTACTGATCTATGATATGCTCTCTCCTTACTTTATCTAATATGAGAATTGTCCGTTTCTATTTTGCCAAACTGATCCATCTCTCTCTCTTTCTCTCTGTCTCTCTCTCTCTCTGATACACACACACACACACACACACACACACACACACACACACACAGAGAGAGAGAGAGAGAAACAAATATAAATATACCGAAACATACACATGCAAACTCTGCAGAATAAGCCTGTTGTTAAGAAAAGGACAGGAATGTTGATCACATGAATGCCATTTCTGGGGTAGGTGGGGAAGGAGTGAGGAGAAAGGATTTTTACAGAAGCCTTATTTTCTGTGTCTCGATGTTTTCCTTCAAAGGTCCCTATTATAATACCGTGCCACCGAGTGATTTGCAGCAGTGGACAGCCTGGCAACTACATGGGAGGAAGTCATCTGAAAGAGTGGCTTTTGTCACATGAAAAGCTTCAGAAGGAAAAGTTAACATATTGATGCAGTTCAGGTACAGCTGTTACAGAGTGAAACCAGCACATCACCAAAGATACTTCGCTTATAACAAGCTTTCCAAGCACACAGTAGAATTCAGGGAAACGGTAAATATTTGAGTGACATATAAATATAATACAACATCCGAAGCGAAATGTGTGGTGGCACTACTATATTAAAAAAGCTGAATGTGTCCTGGGGGATACAGCTTGTATGCCCTTTCTTGTTTTTACATTTTGCAGCAGAATGAGTACAGCGGACGGAGCCTGTTGTGCATGTATTTTGTTCCCATCTCTGGTGCTGTTTTGTTCTATTTTTAATGTCCATTAAAGCAAGGATAAGGGAGTGGGAGGGACATGGCAAATGTTCGATGGAACTGCCCCTCTAAGGAAGCATCTGGCTCGCAGAGGGGACAACCGGGAATCTGCACTGCCTTTGCGTGCATTCGGAGAACAGAATTAAAGGCAGGAGCTTACACACAAACACACGCACAGACACACACAGACACCTCCCTCTCCCACTGTTCCTGCCTGGATTTGTATTTGTCCAGATTGAAAAGCTTGTACCTCTGCCAGGCACGCTGCCCAAGATTCCCCTGTTTTCTTTGATGTTTGAACTGTTGAAATGATGTTTTACGTAAACAGTTATTAATGAAACACACCCGAAGAGCCATTCAAAAGGAAACAGCTATTGAATTGCCTATTCATAGGGGTTTTTTTCTTTTCTTTTTTAGATGCTTTAGGAGATGCGAATAAAAATACTTAGTCTCCCCTAGCGTGGCTTGATGTAGGCAGAAAAATAAATTTTGATGAGAAGTTTAACCGCATGGTTTTAATACAATTATGCAACCTAGTTAAAGATAACAGATACCTTCGGCTGCCATTTAGAAGTATATTTCTGTCTCACTGTAATACTTATACCTTTTGCTTAGCATTTGCTTGATTCCCTTTCCTATGTGAAAATATGTCCTATAATATGAGAAGAATCAAAAGCTACACATTACAGTAAACAGATAAAGCCAACCAGAAAAAAATACAGTCAGCCAAAGGATATTGAAGCTAAAATTTCTAGTTATTTAAAAAGAACTCCGTGAGAGTAAAATATTACAAACCACAAGAAACTGAAATTTTCACTACTGTATGGGATTCATAAATCATAACATGAAAATACCGATTTTTATGCTTTTATTACATTCTTGAGGGAAAGCGTGCTGCTAACAAAAATTATTGTGTGGTGTTATTACATTAATGCAGTGTTATTCAGATGTTAGAATTATTTTACTAAAACCTGTTATGCGTGTACACATTGTCTGTATATATAAATAAAATACTGTATATAATATCCTGAGAAAATAAACTATACCCTATTGTACAATATAAAGCTGTATTTTATCAAGAGTTTCTGGTGGCAATATAAACCATGAAAGCAAGACTCAAGTGGTTTGTGTGTGTCACCAAAAGCCCAAGATAAAAATATAACCTTATAATATGTACATAGAGAGTGTATTCTTTCTTGGGGGTGGAGTGGAAGCGTCATAATGTGTGAATATGAGCCAAAGAGAATCACAGATGTCAACTTCTGTAAGCTTTCTTTTTTTTCTTTTTTAAGGGCAGTGATGTGGGGGAGCAAAATTTTCAATTGCAATATTTCTTTCCTCTTCTCAAAAATGAGTAGGTCATGCTTCTTTTAAAAGTTCCTTTTTTTCCCTTTCTCCTGCGTTTTCCTTAAACAGTATGGTAAGAAACCAGAAAATATAAATATTGCTGTTTGGGGAAGAACAAAATCAAACTGCAGATGATTTGAAACTAGATTTATCAGCCATGTTACAGTCCAGACCCTTGTTTTATCTGCCAGGCAAAAAAACCTTGTCCTGAATTTCTCTGTGGTTTGCCTTGTCTTTGAGGTATCTCAAGGGAGTTCTATAAATGGGAATCCTGTGTGGAATATTTAGAACCTCTCTTGGTTGAAATGCCTTCTGTGTCAGGATTTGAAGAATTCAATCATAGTGTGACCTCTTTTTCCTTCTTCTGATACTAAAAGACCTAGCCAAGTTCATTCCTTTCCACTGAATTCATTTGGACATAATCAGTACCTCATCCAGTTACAAAAATTTGAGCGGATCATCTTGGCTCTGTGCCTTGTACACGTTGCCCTATTTATAGGATGAGTTGTTCTGTGAAATAAAAGAAGAAAAGTAGAAGAAAAACAAGCAGGAAAACTTAAAAGAAATAACTCAGAAAACTCACATTTAGTTTAGCGATCACTAAAAAGTATCAGTGAGGGTTAGAGGTGAAGCATTTAAAAGAATGATAAAAATTCATTTGCATGAAGATAAAGATTTTGTTGGCTGACTAACACATTTTCACGAGCTGGTATCTCAATATTTGTTTTGCTATTGTAGGCCAAGCCGTTTATCCTTTTGTCAGCATGTGTTCCAACAGAGGGCACTGTAGCACACAAGAATTTAGATTCATGTCTTCTACGATGTGTTTAGGAGAAACTCATTCACTACTTTTTTTTCCCTGCTGTTTAAGAATGAATTTGAAAATGAACAGCCAAGTTGAAATCTCCTAGCTGCCTTATTTGCAGTGCTTCAGACCGCCTGCCTCAGGAATTAGCTGTCTGGTAGTATTACAAGCCTCCTATCTTCATCTCACATATATATATCTTGTGAAAAAGACTAGCGTTCCTGAATAAGATGAAGAAGAGCTTTTCTTTGCTGTGATTTCAGAGATTGCTAATGATGGCCAGGCTACAACTTGGCATGACCACTAATGAAGGGGGTAGTGAGAGTAGAACCTCTAGGGATTTTTCATAGAAAGGGAAGAATCCACTTGCTGTTCATGTATGCTTTTAGCATTCTTTCCATGTGCTGAAAGTGCTTGTGCCTCTCTATGATGTCTTAATAAGTGTGCAATATCTTTAATCTGGCATGACTTAGCGCTTGCCGTACTGAAACACTTAGCCCAACCTAACTGAGGAGCAGCTTCCAAAAAGAAATAGTATTTCAGACACTGGTAATCTTTGGAATGAGCTAAATACATACCACCTCATGTAAGATTGTATTGTGCTATATAGAATTAGAATAGAATTCTTTATTGGCCAAGTGTGATTGGACACACAAGGAATATCATGCTAGACTGTATATTACATTATATCATATTTATAATCTGTATTATATTGTGTTATTATATTATTATAATATTATATTTATGTTCATTCAGAAGAAGAATGGACAACATGCAAAGCTAGTATTTGGTCCAGTCGTGTCTCTGTGCTTCGCCAGTTTAAAAGCCATTTTGTGTCCTCGGCCTCTGAGGCTTTTCTCTGTCCTGTCGTAAGTCTTGATATATATTCTGAGGTTTCCATCATAGAACACGGCAACAGTAGTTTGGTTCAAATAGACATTGCATGTGATATGACTCCTAGAATCCAAGAAAAGAATTTTCACAAATCCAAGAAAGAAACAAGCAAAACAGGAAGATGAAATTTGCTTGCAAATCACCTTCAGCCCATCCAGACTTAGAAAGCCAGCATTGCAACATTTATGAAAGCACAATTCAAAATTTCTTTAAAAAAAAGAAGAAGTCCAAAACACTTTTTAAAAAAATCTCTGGGAATAAGAAAGAAAGCTATGGTTTCCCTCCCTCCCCCTCGCCCTGGAAAAGGGTTCCCCTGCCATATCAAGTTTCCTCCCATTCAGTCAAGCTTTGAACTGCTGACACTGAGACAGTGCAGCCAGGCACGACAGCTGGCTCGGCAGCATCTAATACCAACACATGCTGGTTTAGTCCATTTCCAGAGACTAAGATAATGAAAGATTCAGAAATAATATTTGTTTTGGTAGAACTACATTTATAATGAAATAGATGCCCTTGACCATGGAACAAACTGAATTTTGCAATGGGTCATTTCCTCCCTCCCACTATTCAGCTTGTATTTAATGTGGATGACACAAAATCCAATGCAAGGAGGGGGGGGATTTTTTTTTTGTAGAATCCAGTCAATCTCTGTCAAATTTACAACATGTTATCAAGGCACAAGTCTCACGACGTGATCCACTGGTAAGACTTTCTTATATCTGCCCTACCATATAAGGTTGTGTCTGTGGGGGAGTTGATAATAGCAATATTTTACAGTAGGAACCTAAAATAAAAGAAATTGGCAGTTCAGAGTTTGTAAAATCCTCAAAACAGCAATGATTGCAACTTCCAAGTCATACCTTAAAAGCACTTGATTACTCTATTGAGCTACATGAGGGTGAAAAATAGCAAACATTTTAAAGATGAGGAATTGCAAAAACACATTTTCCTTCCAATCAGAATTTTTGTTTCCTATTTATTATGCAAAATGGAGTGAAATCCGATGAAAATTGGTGAGGAATCTGATATATAAATATTATAGCTAATTCATAGAAAACAATATGTGAAATCTTTCCTTGCATCAGCTTGATATTATTGCAATTTCCTAGTTAAGAAGAATATTAATTCAGAATGCCAAAAGATTATTATTGTCAGTTTGATAAAATTATGGGCATAGTAAAAGCTGAAGAGTAAATTAAAATGGTATTCCCATAAATATAATGGATCAATACTTTTCTAAAATAATATTTTGATAGATACTAAGTTATTGTGATGTTAGTACCAAACGTAATTCGTATTTTCATTTTAAATAGCTATTCCTTTTTTTAACCTTCCACATACATTCTGTGAAAGATTTAATTTAGGAGCTCATTTCCCCCCTTTACTTAAAAGACTAAAATCTATTAGAAAGATATTGCTTAAAAACTAACATAATAGGAGAGTCACAAGATTGATATGCTATTTCATGAATAATTGCACCATAAGGATCATATAGAAAAGTAAAATCCCCTGAATTATTTAGCTAGCTGCATTTCTTGTTATATTTTTAGTAAATAAAAAAATTACTTTAGAGGGTTTAGCTTGAACCACCCTTCCTCTTCCACCTATTGCAATGGTAATCTATGTTTCCTTTTCTTCTTTCTACTTTATTATAACTAGTTTCAAACCCTGGAAAAATATTACTGAGAGGACTTTCTATTAATACAAG
>JAOYMU010000002.1:2261809-2273882 GCA_025802295.1 Psammodynastes pulverulentus | reverse complement strand
AGTTCTCTCAATATCTCCTGTGCCCAGGTCCATATCTTCCTCCAAAACTTTTGAGCTTCTTTACATGACCACCAAATGTGGAAAAAGGAGCCATGAACCTCCTTGCATTTGGAAATGCTTGGAACTTCTATGTTAATGGTTCAGGTTTATGTTTACATGCTCCCTTTTAATATGTGAAGTGGCCATTACTATTATGTGATTCTGGAGGCAGGAGGGGAAAAAAATTCTATTATGGATAATATAAGTAAGCGCCAGCTGTAAAAATGGCAACATTTTTAGGAGCCAGCATCTAGTCTTTAATATACACGATCTATATTCTTAGACGCTGCTATTGGGTAGCAAGATTTTTCCAGCTTCTGTTTCAGTACTATCGCACTGATTTTTTTCTCCTCTCTTGCTTTAAAGGTGAGTCAATCCCAGTCTTGACTTATATAGACAAATGCTTACGACATCTGCCTGTCCCCAGTAATCTTGATGCTTTCAAGATATGCCAGTGTTCTTTTTGATTTCTCCCCCATCTGCCTTTATCAGTAGATATCAAGCTTGCTAGTTTTCTAGACCATTATTGTTTTGCATGACGTATCCAGGTTTAAGAGTTTCTATGTGTTGATTATCACCTCAAGGAAGCAGATAATCTTTATCAGGTCCAGGTTGGACTGATTGGTTCTTCATGCAGTTCATAATACTGTTGGAAATCATCTACTTTTTCTTGCTTTCAGTGTCCACTTTCACAATCGTATGTTGTCATTGGAAAAAACATTGCCTTAATTGTTCTAATCTTTATTATCAAGAAATATCTTTATCTTTGATGATCTTGTGTAAGATTGTCATTATCTTTCCTGAAATGATTATTTCTCCACTATGTTCTTCCTCTTTATTTTTGAGTCCCAGAAAACAGACAATTACTTTATTTCTTTAGACAAATACTGAGTTCATTAAGCATATTGGTTGATATCACATTTATCTTTTTACACATTTCATTTTTATTTTCTTAAAAAACAAGTCTAGGTTGTCTTTGCTTTCAGCTAACAAACTGGTAGCATCAATACATTTACAAAATTGTTACTGTTTCAGACCCTTATTTTGATTCCAGTTTTCACCTGGAATCCATTTTTATAATATTTTTATGTTTGCAATGAATATAAGTCAAATACAGGTGTGCATCCTTGTTAGATTCCTCTTTTTATTCTGAACCATTCTGTTTCTCCATACTTAGTTTATATTTTTCAGAAGAATAATCAAGAATTCTGGCATTTCACAGTCAAAGGTCTTCCTATAGTCCAGTGGTGGCTAACCTTTTCGGTACCAAGTTCAAAAATGGGAGCGCTCGCATGCGCGCACTGGAAACTGAAAGAACAGCTCCCCTGCGTGCGCACACAGGACCACCGGAAACTGGAAACTTAGCTTCCTGGCATATGCATCTGCTCTGGCTGCCTGGTCTTCCAATTTCTAATGTGCATGTGCATGCGAAGACTGTCTGGCCGGCACGCTCATGTGCTTTAGTAGTTTTTTGATACTGCTTTGATTTTGGCCTATTGTAGAATATGCTGTTAAAAGTTCTGGGTGCAAGAACCTTTGCAAACACAATGTTTTCACATATTTGTGAAACTTGCAATTGGTCTCTTCATTAATCCCATAAAGGAATGATGGAATTCAAGCCATGCTAAAGTGATAAGAATAAATGTCTAGATTTCTCACTCACTTTTTTCCTCTTCTTCAATTTTAGAACAAAAATAATATAATATTTAGGTAGAAAGCTAGTAACTTTTAATGCCTTGTACTGTTTTTGTAGTTTCCCTCATTTACATAATGTGTCTGTATATGTAGATATCACTTTTATTTTTGTGAATTTTATTTATGAGTCTGCCCAAAAATCTCTCATTATTATTCTCCTGAAAAGCACATCTTGAATTGATTCTTACTTTTACATTGGTTAGAAGTTTTTCTTAACATGAGATATGAGAATTCATATCTTAAAGAAATATTTTTAAGTTCTCAAAAGGTGAAATGCATTATTTGAAAATAAAATGGTTGTTTTGCTGCTGTGAAATGGAATGGGCTTTTAATTACTAATTGGAAGTAATGCAGAATTTTTTAAAATCTCTATATATTGTAGTTTTCAATCTAACTCAGACAAGCAATTCTTTTATCTAGCAATCATTGATTCTTGTAAAACAAAATATTTTTATGCATGTATATATGGTATTACAATATGTAGTGGCTATTCCTTTTTAGCACTTACAGAAACAGTGCTTTACCAGATCTTAATTTACTTTGAATAGAGAGATCTCCGGTATAATACACACACACACACACACACACACACACACACACACACTATTTGATAAGATTTGGAGCTTATTTACAAATTGACACATTGCTGATGGCCAGTATAGCATTCCTTTTAATTCAGGGGTCCCTAAGCCCCAGTCCATGGACCAGCACCAGTCTGTGGCCTGCCAGGAACTGGGCCACACAAGCAAGTGAAGCCCCATCCATGCATGCATGGGATGCAGGCACCACATGAAACCACGCCCCGCCCCCCCACCTCTGTGGGAAAAACCCTTCTCCACGGAACCAATCCGCAGGGCCAAAAGGTTGCAGGCTGCTGTTTTAGTTCCAAGTTCACTGAACTGTATCAGATCCCTGGAGAAGAATCTCAGCATTATCTCAAGATTCCTTTAGATTTTTAGAGCAAATAACTTACAATTTCCCTGCCTCTCAGTCTCTTTCAAAGTCCAAGACTCACTCTTTCAACTCCAAAACCCAATTCTTTTGTTCCTTTCTTGGCTAGATTTAGATTACGTCATCTAGGTTGGTAGGTCCCAACAGAAAATCATTTGAATCACTATATATTCTTTTCAAGAGAGAAGAAAGGATTTAATTATTTTGAGCAATTGGCTAAAAGTCGCTGTTTTGCTTAAGGATTATACATCTGGAAATATCAAGAGACGTTATTACTTAGGCAACATGCTACTAATATGGAATAAAAGAAAGATTTATACTTCAAGTATCTTTCAGATAAGATAAAAAGAGAACAACACTCTTTAGTTTCTAATTTCTAGTTTTTCCAATTTTGAATTAGCTGGGGAATTTGCATTAACCCATTAAGCTATAGACTGCAGTTGCCTAAAATAACTGTGGTGGCTGAAAGTAACCGCTGAGGTGACAGAATACTTTCAGTTCACATTAAGTTATGGTGATTTTTGGTGGGATGTAATTTCTTCATTCTGAATCCTCAAAGAGGTTGTACGTTTGAAACTAAGCACTGATGCCCAAAAGGCAGGATAAAAATGTATAACAATAATAATAATAACAACATGCAACATTTTTTAAAAGACAATTTCCTACAATTAAGGAACCAGCCTCTCAGAGACAAAGAAGAATCAATAGTGAACATTTACTTTACTTCCTCAGCAAGATGTTTAAAGTTATGGCATCGAGCATATTCTGGTGAGAGGTAAAAGTGAATGGCATTTCAGATGTCTCCAAAAGATCTCCTATAATATTGTTTTTCTCTCTGAGAGAGATTGCTTCTATTCTTTAAAACTTGTTTAAGAATCTGGACTTGGCCTAGATGTCATGGATATTCTCTGTGGTTGTGATAAATACGTAGTACATATATATTTGTACTTCAGTTTATTCAGTAATAACTCATCTACTTTAGCATTCCCAAGGTCTGAGAGAGAAAACATTCTGGAAGCAAATGATTGGCTACACAGTTGGCAAATGAATGGTGCCCATGAGAATTTCCATGATGGGAGATTCCTGGCAAGGAATGGGAAACATTTTACTTTTGAGGAAGGATATATGTAATGGTATTATAGTTTTACATTTTTATGCAACCATCATAAACTGAGAGTTTATGTGAAATCAGTGAAGTAAAATTCTCAAATAAAGAAATCATACTCAATATATTTTTGTTATTATGAATCTGCTTCTACTACTTTATGTGTTTTATTTGATATTTGAGCCAAGCGACAATCTTACTATGAGATAAATGTCTCTTAAGAGTGTGTTTTATAAATTCATGGTATAGATTCAAGACTTAACAGTACAACCAAATATTTATTTTTGTTTCATTAATCGCATGCTCATTTCTAAAGGAGAATTATAGCTATTTAAAGTATGCTCTTCATATATTATTGATTTTTTTCAAGGTATTAGTATTTCTGCTAATCACATTTTGGCCTTTCCTTGCTCTGAGAAACTGAGGGTAGAGTGGGCTTTCCTTAGTTTGCCCATAAATTAACCCTATGGCGTAATATTTTGATCTGAGGGAATGTAAAAATACATCTTCTGCACATCTAATCTTAAGAGTCAAAACTACAGGTAGTCCTCAGCTTATGACATTTTGTTTAGCAACTGTTCAAAATTACGATGCAACATGAAAAAAGTGACTTACAACTGGTACTCACAATTACAACTGTTGCAGCAAACTTGCTGTCACATGGTAAAAATTTGGGCACTTGGCAACCAGTGTGTATTTACAATGAATCCAGCATCTTGGGGTCACATGATCACCATTTGTATCTTTCCCAACCAGCTTCTAACAAGCAAAGTCAATGGGAGACACTGGATTTTCTTCATGGTCACATGATTCACTTAACTGATGATTCACTTAACAACCATAGCAAAACAGATAAAATTGGGTGCAACTCACTTAATGACCACTTCATTTATCAGCAGATGTTGTGGTCCCCATTGTGGTCATAATTTGAGGACTACCTGTAATTGGTTGGATCTTGATATGTGGCATATAATTACAAAACAAATCCAACTTCAAGTATATAATACAGCTTATGCCTGATTAGGTAAGTTCAACAGCAATAGAAAATGTCAAATAAGATTTACAGTATTATAATCACTTAAACTGTTGCAGTAACTGAAGCAGAGCTCTCATATAGCTTTGTTTAACTTGGCACAGCCCAAATTGCTTCCTAAGCAGTCAAGACGGATCAATGTGGTTCTGAATATTCTCAGTATAAACTACCCCCCTGCTCCCTTCCCAAAAAGCAGCTTCTCTTTTTGGCATATGCAACACAGCTACTTCTTGCTACTTGTTAATCAGATTCATGTCTTCTTTTATCTATGATTGGAATCAGTCCAGTAAAGAAACAATAAAAAAGTAATTGACTTTTGACATATTTCTCTCCCCCCCACACACACACTTTATAAGAGTTAGCACCACTATAGCACTAAAAAGGGAATAAAGAAACTCATTCTGCATTTCCTGTTGGCTGACCTGTAAACTGTAACAACATTGCATTGTTCCTTAATGTTACAATAAATTGGTTATTTAGCTAGGAAAATGTTGATACATATTTCAAAACACCCAGACAGGAAATTGCTTAAAATATAAAATAGCACTTAAAACATATATAATAAAGATTTTTAAAGTTTTCTTTAATACATATATTAAATATTATATATGGTCAAGTACTTAGATAGGAACCAGTTTATTAGTCCTATATGTTTATTAGTCCTATATGATTTGATCGCCTGGGATTAATTCCTAAAATGGTTTCTTTTAAGTAAAGACCCATCTTTACTTAACTGTCTATAAGCAAAGGTGGACAATCACTAAAACATATAAGAGCAAAGGATTAATATCCAGGATGGTAGATAGACCATTATCAGACAGGTTTAGATCAGTGGTTCCCAAACTTTTCCGGTCCGCGGCTCACTTACGTGCTTCCGATTTCTTCCGCGGCTCCCTTCGAAAATTCGGATTTTTTCCGCGGCTCCCTTAATAGGGACATCCGGGTTTTTTTGCATTTTTTTCTTGCAACTGCGCATGCGCACTAGGCTTTGTGAAATGTCGCGGCGCCCTTACAATCGTGCCGCGGCTCCCCAGGGAGCCGCGGCGCACAGATTGGGAACCACTGAGCTAGCAGGTTTCTGCTTATTTATACTAAGTTTATACAAAGTTACTCTTAGTTTGAGTCATGTTGGGTAGATTGAGTTTTTGGTTTTTAGATGATTTATCTAAGGTTGTGGCTTTTTAAAATCCTCAATATTGATTTTGGGAACAGAGACATTATGTGGCAAAAAAACCCCACATACAAGCTATAGTATGTATTTAGTACACACTCAAATCCTCTGTTATTTTTGCAAATTTGCTTTAAATTGATAGATTAAAGCCAATTAAGTTATAAGAAATCACTATAATTTGGAAAAGACAAGCAAGCATACAGGCATGCCATAGTTAGACCAATCAATGAAATGGATATGGCTGCCACAAAAGTACACACCTGTTTCAATGCGTAGCTGTGGACCTAATAGTTGCACAATTGTATTAGGGGAAAGTTCACTGATTTTAAAATTACCAAGTTTCATACTTCAGCACAGAGATCTTTGGGAATAGTAATTATCATGAATTCTTTTTTCATATGGCATGGTTAGAATTATGAATATCCAATTTAATCGGTTGAAATCAGTACTCATGAAATTTAAAGTGTGGGAAGCAAATGTCATGCATAAACCACACCTCTCTCTACATGTCCATCATCATCCTATGGCAGATGCTTTTTTTTTCCATCCAGTTTGCTACTTGCTTATAAAATATTATTTACATACAAATAAAGGCCATGGCAGAAACTAGGTTTAGAAAAATGTACATTCCTTATATTCTTGTGTTTTCGAGAGGAATACCTCTGGTATTCGATATAACTAATGGGATTGGGCAAATTGTGCGCACTATTTGGAACATGTCTTTGTTTACATGGAAAGATTAGTCACAGGTTTACAGATGGAGCATAACAGCCAGATGCTCTCGCATTTCGACCCCTATGTGCCACTGTCTGGATGGCAGCCAGCACTTGCCAGCTGTGAATTCCTCCAATATGGCAGAGTTCCAATGTAGTTAGCTCCGCACAATGATGCCATCAGGACTGGAAGAAACAATACCAAATGGTGAAGGAATGGGAGGCATTGTTCACAATCTGTGGCCAGGAAACATTCCCTTGTGGTAAATGCAGTTCAGAGATGAGGGACAGAGCACAGCTTCGGTTACCTACAGTAAGCTCTCTTCCATTAATTGATGGCAATGAATACTAATAACACCATCAGCATTTAGTAGCAAGGGTTGTGTCAAAGTAGGGCCAATAATGGAAAAAAGCAACCTTTAACCACATTTCACCATCCTGTAATTTAGTGGAACAGCGGTGGGATATTGGCTTTCAGTGTCCTGCATGATCCATTTTTAAACAAGCAAGCCAACAAATCTAAACACCCTGATTGTAATAGTGGGCTTTAATTTTGAGGTGGATTCTTTTCATCTTCTTCTCAAACATTTTTTTGGGGGGAGGGGGTAACCTAAATAAATATATCTTTCTCCAAACAATACAATTTTGTAAACAGGGCATGAACTCAAACACAGTATTACCAATGCCATCAAGCATGTGATCTTGTGGTTAACTCTTGTAGTTAATGGCTACCTACAGTTTAGTGATTAGAATTTTGCAGGGAAAAACCTGTTGAGAGAAGATTATTGTCTTTGAATCGCTACTTTCTCATAACGTAACTCATCTATCTTGATTTTTATGAGAACAAAATGAAAAATGCCTGAATTCCACATAAGGAATATCTATATGCACGTCTTCAATTATGCCTGTACATAGTTAGTAAACCAAATGTAAGGAATTCTGAGTGGGATAAATGAGAAACTAATTTCCTCCTTTAGTATGCTTCCAAATGATCTTCAGAACATTCATATTTACCTAAACAGCTACATATTTGCTCTCTCACACGCACATGCACACACTTTATATATATATGCTTACAATTATATTCATCAACACATTTATTATTTTATTATATTTAGTATATATCTAATTTATAGAAGGCCCATTTCACTCACAAAACAACTCTGGGCACTGACAGAACGATATATAGGGTATAAATATATGTCTGCATTATTTTCTTGGTGAATCATGATTTAATTGGAAACTGGAACAATGATGGCACGAGGAACATTCATACAACATTGAATCCTGATAGGTGCCAAGATTTTTTTATATTAATTCATAGTACTTTTTATATTTTCTCCTATGCTACATCAGTAACAGAAGATGTAGTCTTTCTATGACTATACCACTGACTCTTACCCCTCGCCTAATAAAGTCCACAACATCATTTCATTTACACATAAATGAACGTGAACAAATTTCAGAAGATCAGATCTCTAATTAGTCACTTTTGGGTTATGTTCTAAATGTATATGTGTTAAATGTGATCATGCCACTGATTTCCCAGGGATAACGTTAAAAAGGAAAGGCTAGTTGTAATTAGCAACATATTTTGAAGTGATTTAAATTAATTTAAAAAAGAATTGTGGGTGTGGGATCTTTCTGTAGCCTTGATCTGTCTGCTTCCTGCTAAACTATTCAGGTAAACTCATCTGACAAGTAAATGAAATTAAGTCAACTATCCTCCAAATGATGAAGGTCAGGGTTAGCTGCACATGTGTTCATCTCAAAGATGCTCACAGGGCATGACTCCATTTTCTGAAATTGACTACCTGAAGCTTAGCTTGCAAAAAGTAATTCTTAGAAAAAGTATAATATATTAAAATTTAAAAGCCAATTTCAAATATTAATTTCATTTTATTATTTCCCTTAAATCTTTATTATTGATTAATTGGCAGGATAAATATCAGTTATATCACAAGTCAGTGTATGTACACACCGACACAAGATTTATATTGAACTGTTAGTTGCTTGTTGGTAAAACTGGAATGAGTCTCCAAAGCTAGCATTGTTATCATTATCATCAATATTGTTGCTGTTGTCTGTGGTTAGAATGCAGTATTGCAAGCTAACTCTGCTTACTGCCATTAGTTTGATTCTCACTGGCTCAAAGTTGAGTCAACCTTCCATTCTGTCAAAGTCAGTAAAATGAGGACCCAGATTTTGGGGGGTAATATGCTGACTCTGTAAACTGTTTAGAGAGGGCTGTAAACTACTGTGAAGCAGTATATAAGTCTGTGCTATTGCTATTATTATTACAAGTCATTATTATGAATTGTAAGCTGTCCACAGTTATTGATTGAGATGGGCAGCCATAGAAATTGAACAAACAAACAGACAAAATAAAGCCTCTTCACATTTCTTCCTTTTATTAATTTCCAATAGAATAAAATAAAATTGAGACAGAAACCACCAAATATATATATTTGGGCTGGTGAAGTAAAATTCCACTCTGCTCCCTAAGATATTTGTTAATTCTGTTTCTATCCCTAGCCAAGCAAACTGTGCATTTGTTTTATTACAATATAAAGGGTTGTTTTTAAATCCCTGAAACAAATCTCAAGAGAGTTATTAAGGATGGAAATATCAAAAACCCTAAACTTGATTCAGAAGCAAAAGTTACACATTAATTGCTTAATCACATTAGAAAAATAACATCATCTTCTTTCTATCAGAGTTTTCAAATATAGTAACATTTGTTTGCTAAATATATATTCTGCTTTTCTTCTAGGAACTGAAAAAGATGTATACTTCCTCCTCCAACTTTTCTTACAACTGTCCATGGAGTATCTCGATAGACAGAGGTGATACTTTATGAGGGAGAGTTGGCTATTATAATTCCTTGAAAATGTTTGTTGGGTATTGTAAGCCAAGTCTAAGCTGGCACCTAACAATGAAAAACACTGGATTGGACCCCAAAAAAAGAGTTTAGGGAAGGACATTCCTCTATATATTTTAATACCTAATCGGTAAGTATTTATCAGTGTTGCAATCTTGTCCTTATGCTTTTATTTATCAACAGATTAAAACTGTGCCTACTATATGTAAGAATTAGATGCAATTTGAATGGGATACTCTCTGATGCAATTCCTAGTGCAAGTACTTAGTGTAAGACAAGACTGTGTTTTCTTAATCTCTATATCAACATCTTATCCAAAAACTTAAATACAGTGCAGCCACATCCACCTAGATTATCTGTTTTAACCATTCTGATATTATTGTACATTGATTATGCAGTCCAGCTCTCAACAACTTTATTTGGTACTAAAGGCATTAGCCTGTAATTGTAGTGAGGATAATTTATTCATTAAGTACCAAAAGATCAAAATAATAGCCAAAACACTGAAGCTGTGCCATTATATTGTCCATTTTCAATAGACAGAGCAAGTTAAATGCTTCAATTAACTGAAGGGGTGGCATGCCATTCTTTAGGAAGAATAAAATCACAAATAGCACCAGCAGAACAAAGAATTAGAACAGCCATTTTAATTTTTCTGAAATTTAACATGTTTTATTTTTAAATATTTTTCCCCATACTCGATGGCTTAAGTAGCTTGGTCTTGGCTGCCATCAAATTGTTCCAGTTGAAATCACTGGCACAGTTTGGTAATAGTCTGCCTTGACACATACACTAATTACATAACGCTCATATTAATACAAACTAGGTTTCTGAGGGCAATTGTGCAGCTTCTGAGGTGTGTACCAGGTGCAGTTTTATGATTAGAGGCTGCAACCAGACTTTGGTTTGCAGTTACTAATTATTGGTGCGTATACGAACACCTTATCCAAAATATGGCAAAATTGTGTGCAACAGCTTGCCACGCGAGAGAGGAAATAACAGTTACAGTAGCTGCCATAATTTAATGTAAGTGAAGTTTGTTAAAATTGTTAATAGGTATATATTAATTAACTATAAGGGTTATTATTCTCCATAATCAACCATTAATAGGGTGGCCTTTGTCTGTAATAAAATCTTTGACTTGACCCATGGGTTAGAATGGATCAAGATAGGAGACTGGCACGAAGTCATCAAGTGAACTTCCATTGCCAAAAGTGGTTCTCTGAACGTTTGCATAATTCTGTTAATCTTTATAATGTATACCTTGTTCAATACACAATGGGGTATGTATATAGGAAATGAATTCATGTGATAAGAGGTTCAAAATGTAACACAACAAACTAAAAAAGAAAGGATGGCGTGGTATACAAATGGGGATTATATAATTTCAAGATTGCACTGAAAATCCATTCCATTCATTATAGTTACGTCTCTAAGCCAATATATCCCAGATCAGGGGGAGGAAAACAGGTCAGATCTTCTATTTTACATGATAGCGCATTGACTTGCGGGTGATTTTTTTCATGAGGGCCTGTTTCTACGTGAATGCTTCCCCCATGAACCTCCAGGTGACCCAGGTTTGCAAGTAAAAACTGCGTCACTTCGATATGCAAGTTTGAATCCACTTTTTAAATCATCAAAATCCTTGGCCTGATTAGCTTAGTAAAGATTGTTTTGTTTTCTTGATTGCAAACAACGCTTTCTCAATCAGGAGAAAGCATCGTTGAGATCTATTTCCTTTCAGGTTTCTATGCCTTAAATCCCACTTGGAACCATTTAGACCTGTTCCTCCTCCTGGCTACCTTCAAAAAAAATACCATCTAAAATTTCTTGTTCAAGACACACTACTTCATGTTATTTTGCCACGTGGAAATTGAATCACATGAATATCTCCTTGTATGTAAAGCAGCATCCATTGATTCAGGGTTTAAGGCCAGATATGAGGAAAAAACAAAGCCCATTCATACCAAAAAGAGATATAGATATAGATATAGATATATTTATTGGGAAGAGGTTGGCATATTTAGCAATTCATATTCATAATTACCTCTCCCATTTCCTGAGATCAGTAGTAGATGCTGGAAGAGGAAGATGCGGGCTACAAAGGATTCCTAAACTGGTTTGGGGATTTAAAATTACAGCCAGGAGGGAGGAAGAAAGGGCTGAGGCACTGGTAAATTTCCAGAGACTCCTGCATAGAAGAATGGGAGAAAGGAGGGGTTTAGGGTTTCTGACGCATTATGAAAGGAAGATGAGAGGAAGTGCCTTGATATATTTCTACTAATTGACAGAAAAAGCGCTCTAATAGAGGTAGAAGAAAGGAATAAATAAAGCTGGGAGACCCCTGATTTACCTACTGCCATTTAAGATTACACTAAACCCTTGACTGTAAATCAGAAAATCTAGGGCCTTTTATTTCTTGCTAAGTGAACACAATCATTTGGATGTAGAAAAGCTGCATGGACCCCAGTATAGTTCATTCCAT
>JAOYMU010000002.1:2241934-2245428 GCA_025802295.1 Psammodynastes pulverulentus | reverse complement strand
TATTACTTCCGGGTTTTTTTAACGCGACGGGGGGGGCGCGTTCCGGCACCTTTTGGTGCCGAAAAAAAGCCCTGTATGTATGTATGTATGTATGATGTATGATGTATGTGTATATATGTATGTGTGTGTTTGTGTATATATCATTTTATTTATTGCAATTCTAGATTTTGCTATGCATAAATTCACTGAAACTTGTGAACACAAAGTGACTAACCTTTGGTAACCGTTCAGGATCACCTGGATGCCGTGGAATGACTTTCTGCAATCTCTGGAATCCATAATCTATTGTTGGTTCATTAAGGGCTGAAAAATGGACAGAGCAGGGTGTCAGTCTGGCTATTAGTTGTTAGCAAACATATACAAAGAACAAGCTGACTAAAACCTTGCCATTTAAAAAAAAAAGAACAAAAACAGATTTCTTGTGGCTCATTTCCCGGACTCTTCTTGTTTTCACTTACGGAGAGGATTCTTTCTGTCCATAATTAGAAGGGGGGGAAATTGCAAACAAAAATAGATATTGAAAGAAAAACAACAACGATTAACATGGTTGGCACCGTAACAAAAGTTACAGGTCTTGAAGCCTTATATAGCAATCACCAGAGTCACGATATGATGTCTGCATCGTGCTCCATTTTCTATACTGCCTGTGAATTTATGGGAAACTGGCAATTATGACATATGTCCAGCTATGGCTTGCTTCAGATTTATCCCTGTGGTCCTTTTTTGTCTAGCATATTGCCTGAGCACAAACCAGGCAGGAGGAGCACTTAATCTTGCAAAGCTTTAATAATCTGTGAATGGCTGACTACAGACTGATGTAGAGCACTATCATTCTACAGCTGCAAACCACTAGCCTCACAAAATTGCAGGCCACAAATAGTAATTAATCTTTTTATCCCTCAAATTGTAATTTTGACTATGAACTGTGCTTGGTCATAAATCAGCAGCACATGCTGCTGTGTACAGTGCATGAATCATGAATCTGACTCAGTTAGACTGCACACATTGTGTTTAACAAGCTTTGTAAGGAGTCATAGGGCTTTATTATAGCTCTGCCTGACTCAAACAAAAACTGAGCCTGGAGGCCCAACGACTCAAGTTAAGATGAAAATACTTATTAGAGTATATTACTTCTTGATGTAGATATCGTTTTTAACAGAGTAACTGCACGGTGCATGGCGCTACATAAATCAATGGGACTAATAAGAACTGCCTCCATCTATTCATTACTCAGTGTAGAATTCAGACCATCACTCATTAGTCAGCATGTAATTTGATGATTAACACCAAACAGCTCAGCAAGTTTGCTGAGCAAAAGCGACGGCGAAAAAATAATAATAATGAAAAAAAGCTTTACAATTTACTAGTGCGCTAATACACCCCAATAGTTGGTTTTTTGTTTTGTTTTTTCAAAATAATTGGCTCATATTATTATTAAGTGCTTTTTTTTTGTTTTGTTTTTTGTTTTTGTTTTTTTACGTAAACATACAATAATAGTACATCTCATAATCAATGCATGGAGGCTTCCCCAACAAGCACTCAATAAACATAGCAGAAAGTTGAAGACTGCAATATGATTTGACATTCCATCATGCATCCCGGAGACAAAGGTCCACATAGGAATGTGAAGTAAGACATTTTCTTGTTAATAAAGCATTGATCCGATGTATTGATTTTACATGACATGGCTTTTGCTGGGATTTCACCCTCCTTTTTCTTTGCAAATAGTAAAGCTCTTCAAAATGCCTTGGCGTCTGTGACATGGCAAAATTTCTAACTCTCTGTGATGTAAATTCTATATGTGTAAAACCACTTCATAATCAGACCATTAATCATCAGAAGCTGTCAGCACTGACTTTGGGGACAATTTGTCATGTCTTTGCCTGGTCCTATACTAGTGTGTCAGGCAGAAGCCAAGAAGGTTGGGACAGATGACGGCCTTGTATAGCCTCACAAAATGACTTGCTGGCAAATTATAAAAGATTAAATAAAATGTTACTATTCCCAATTAAGGAACAAAATAAAACGGGTAGCAGTCAGTGCCCGCGTAACTGATCAGACATGTTGTGGCTTCTTCAATTTTCCAGCTAATCGCTATGGCTGTTTGACTTCATGAAAGGTCTGATGGAAGGTGATCAGGAAAGATAGATGGCCAACCTCAATTGATTTCATGCAGATATAACTGACAGGTGATGGGGGCTTTGATGCAAGCTTTCAAAAGCTTTATGACTTATAATAACCATAGATTTCTCTGCTAGGAATCGCACCTCCAAATGTTTCATTTCAATTTATATCATCAACCGTACAGCCATAAAAGAATCTGAGGCTCTACAGGTATAATTTGCAAAACTAGACTGGCACTAGGAAGACAATGATTAAAACCTGAAGAATGGAAGAACATTGTTCTGCCTAAAATAAGAATTAGTCCATTGTCCCTTCATAATCTGTAGAATTCTACGTCTTTCATCTGGCAAATGTACAGTATTCCAAGCAGACTTAAGACTCACATATAACTGTGCATATCGTGACATTACGTACACGCATACATTTGCATGCAAGAATGAGAAAAGAGTGTCTCCCTCTTTAAATTATGATAAAGCTGTCTTGTATTTAAATTTCTTTGAGTTTCTGATAATTGGGCATGGGGTTATTCAATTTGCCTCTATGCCTCAAAGAATATGCAGAACAGATCGACTCATAATGGGCTAAATCCACCTTGACTTCTCTCCTACTCTTATTTGAACTTCTAGCAGTTCTGGCCTTCAGCCTTCAATGAACAGAGAGCCGTGTACATATGCACAAGATCTATCACCTTCTTCCCTGACAAAAGGAGGGCTAGGAGAGACTTCCCTGGCAAAACCCACAGCTAGAGGAGAAAACAGAAGACCTTTTGCACACATTTAATAAATCCTTGGTGTGTCGAGTTTACAAGCTGAGAGTCCAGCAGAGCCAGGGCAAAGCATTGGCACGTCCCAGTCACCGAGCACTGAGCCAGGCCAATCAATACCACTTTCCTGTTTTAGAACTGGGTAATTATGAGGTGGAGAGATTGCCTGACCTTTCACCTGCACTGCATTACTTTGCTGATATTAAGATAAATTGCCTGATTTTGGGTAAACATATGCTGCAATTCAAACTGTCAGCACTGGTTTGCTCAGGGATAATTTGTATTGATCTCCCAGCTTCTTCCCAATTTTGCTTACTGACCTCGTGGATAATTAGAGAAGGAGCATTGGTAAGCTAAAGTCAGGGATGAAGAAGAAATATGAAGAGAAATAAAGCAAATTTGTGTAATGTTAATATTGGTGTTCTTTATTCTAAGTCCTTTACATCTGTCAGCATCCCGATAGCTGAGAATTAATGTACTTGGCACTTGGGTAATTTATTCGAAGAAATTATCTAGTGCTAGTCCTTCTCGCTCAGCATAAGAGAATGTGCAAAATTTAAACATTGCTTCAAAGACAACAAAAATGTAAACATTTGGCTTTATCCAA
>JAOYMU010000002.1:2229434-2236934 GCA_025802295.1 Psammodynastes pulverulentus | reverse complement strand
TTTCATAGGTAAGATGATCACAGCAGCTCAATTTAGTTCTGTGGTACAAACAGGACAGACAGACTGTTTAAGCACCTCGGCTACGGAGTTGGCAAAGACAAAAGAACAAAAGAAGAGAGGACTTCCAGCCATTAAGAAGACAGAAACAAAATCCCAAATGGCCTTTTGTGTTTTTTTATCAAAAAATGGGGTCTAAGATTTAGTTAGATCCATGAAGATTTTAATCCAAACTAGAAAGAAGGTATTTTTGCATCAACCTCTATAGATCATTCACTATTTGCAGAAAACGAAGCAGCAGCAAGTGTTATGCTGGAGCAGGTTTCCACTCAGAGCACAGAAAGTGGAGCCTTCACCATCTTCCAACCAGATGGCAAATGCTCACAACAGCTGCCTGGATGCTGGAGACAGTGTCAGAGGCTGTGCCCTGGAGCTAATCAGTAAACTGAAATTTTATCACCTCTCTAAATTCAAGAAAATCTTGAATGCTAGAATGTTACTGATATCCATTCAATAGACAATAATGATAGGAGAGATGGGGGATAAAGAGCACAAAATGGTTTATATATTTAATGTAATGGTTTATTATATTAAAGGTTTATTAACAGTTATTCCATGGTTTATTACACATTACAGTTGGGATTTTTAAAAAATGAATAGATTTCATTCTGTATTATGCATATATACATATTATGCTATGATATGTAGCATAATTTAGAGAGGTTTTTTTTCATCATACCCCAAAATGGCAGGTTCTAATCTTTAAAACAGCTATAAAGATCCCTTCAATAATACAGTGCTTGATGAAGAAATGTTCCTTCAATGTTATACTATAGCTTTTGCCTCCATAGGTTCCTCAGTTTCTATAGGATGCGGTGCAATTTAATGCCATGCACTGCGTCAGCTTCTCAGCATGAAATTCTTATTTGACATTGTGGGAATAACAATTAAAACAAGATTTGCTTGGTATTCTATTGTAACGAATTTGGCTGTTCTGCTTCTATCAATATTCCTGGTAAGACAGCTGCTAGACGGATACATTTAGGCTACTATTGATGACCCACACAAAAAAGGTTTATGATGGGGAAAGGGTTTTAATTAGTTACATGTTAATTCTGGACAATGCCAGAATAAAAATACATAAGCTAGCATTTTATAAGCATGCCAAACTTTGTTTTAAAAATGAAAGATGCCGTCCTTCTTAAAACTTTGACTGTAAGTCAATCCATCCCCTACCCCTGGGTCTGATCTAATGAATTTTTAATCTGATTAACTTTTAGTTAAATAAAATTGAGTACAAAATGGAGTGGACTTAACCTAGCTGATAAATCCCTAGTTGAGAAGGTAGGATTTGTTGCCAGAGATCCAGACTGCAATGATATGCTGATGAGGTAATGGAGGAGGAGATACAGACATCTGCAGCCCCATCAACTTGGAATATTATCTGTGTGGTCTCCGAGCTCTCTAAGAAAGCAAAGTCGAAAGTGAAAACAAGTAGTGTTGCTGCCAAGTCACAACATCTGGCAGTAAACTTGGGAATAATGGACTCTTGTAAAGATGCAGTAGTTTAGTCTCACATACATAGCTTTTCAGATCCAATTAATCTATCAATAACATTTCTTAGATTAGACAAACTTGGTGGTGGATATTATTTTACCAGGGTGATATCTTGGAAGGCTATATAATAGAGTCATTATTTTTCAGGGTTATGTTCTTAAATGTGTTATAGAAAGACCCCAGCGTAAAAATATGCCAAGTTTCAGAAGACTCAGTTCCAAAAGTTGCCTAGGAAAGAAATCCTTGCCTTTGTTTCTCAGATTTATTGCACCCCAATATACATTAACATGACCTTTATGGTAAATATCAGGCTGATCTGCTTATGTCCGCTCAGTATCCATGTGAATAAGTCTAACACAGGGAGAATGAACCTAAAAGTAAATTGGATTTGCTGGTAAAACAGTCAACAGAAGCAGAAGTTCCAACTATGGCTGACAAAGTTAGAGTAATAATCTAAAACACTGATAGCTATATATAGTCCCAGGGGAATACTTCGTGTCTGGATGCTAATGCTCATTTGAAAGAGACATGGTTTTCTATCACTTATCCATATTTCATAGAGGATTGTTTAGACTAGTGTTTCCCAATCTCTTTTTGGCCATGCCCCAATTAAGCATCTCTAAAAGCCTGATGCCCCCCAATGACATATAATTGATCCCCCCCCGTGACATATTATTCTTTTTAGCGGGCTTTCAAAATTAGCGGGCTTTCAAATTAGCGGGCTTTTTGAATTGCCTCCTTTATAAATCAAATTGCCACATTGGGAACCACTAGTTTAGACTGAAGACATTCTAGATTATTGGATCCAGATATGACAAGGACAACTCCAATATCCCTGGTTCTTCTGTCTTATGCAAAGTAAGATGACACAGTTCAGTATAGACCTTCTAGATTTCATTTCCATGAATATTATTCACCAGAGTTCTTTCAATCAGCAGTCTAGAAATCAACTGGGGATTTGGAACATTCAGGTTGCCTTCTAGATGCTATGCTGTTTTTCTGAGATCAGTTAAGGCATACAGAGAGCAAAAAAGAATACTTGTTGGATTCTTTAAGAAAGGGCTGTTTCAGAAGCTATCCAAATAATCATTTCTGTTTTCTGGAATTACGTGATATTTTATTAACATATCATTTGCATTAACATGTTTCTTAAATTTCACAATGGAATCAGAAGACTATATCACTTCAGATTATAAAGTGGATCATGTCCTTGAAAGATACCTTTCTCAACATCTCACATCTCGAAAATGTGCAAATAATGTGAAACTGAAAGTTAATACATAGGATTTCCACAGGAAGAGAGAATCTTATGCCCTTGATTATTTCCTTAAAAGATTATTTCTTTTTTAGGAACGGAACCTGTCAGGTAGGTAGCAATTCATAAAGCTATATGTCAAAACAGTTAAATATTATTTAAAGTAACATTATCCCTTGAAGGAGCAATGACACTGCATCTAATAATATCCTTAAAATTATTTTGAAAAGGGTGCTGGGCCTCTTTCGTCTGATGGATATTTTATTGTTTTGTGATTCTAGAGTTAGCAAGGAAAAAAGCAGTAAAAGAATGGAAAACTCTAAATGAGCTAGGATTGCTAAGGACAATATTATATATCATTTGGAAGCATTAATCAGTTTTTTAATTGGTATGCCTGGATAATCCACAGTTGCAAATATGTTTTTACTGAATCCATGTTAAAAATTTTAGGTGTGTAGCAAAATATATGATGACAGTGAGTTTATTCAGTATATTTCCACAATTTTATATAATCAGTGGTAACAAAACAGGAATAGCAAAAGCAATAGCACTTAGATTTATATACTGTTTCCTAGTGCTTCACAGCCCTCTCTAAGCAGTTTACAGAGTCAGCATATTGCCCACCAAAATCTCTTGGCAGTCGGCAGAGTCAGCCGGCAATACTGCATTCTAACCACTGCACCACCATGGCTCTTGCATATGACAGAAGGCTGCTATCATGATATTAGGGATGGGCATTTTGCAGCCCATGGGTTTCATACTTCCAGATTAGGTTATGGAAATTCAGCTACTAATGATTGTTGGCACAATTATTTGCAATGTTTGTGCTTCAAGTGCAGCAAAAGAAATGTGCCATGCCTCCAGGAGCCTCAATGCACTTATTTTACAATGTTACACCCCCAAATACAAAGAGGGTAAAGAATCGCAAAATGTTCATCTCAAAACCCAGTGAAACACATAATAGTCAGTCTTCTGTAACTTTCAGGGAAAAATACATCTTCTAGCTAGAAAAAGATTCCCTTCCTACTCAGATCCAAGTTTACTGTAAACTTTGCAAACTGGATTTCTTGCATATTAACTTATGTAACACAGGTTTTTTTGCAAATGCAGATTTTCCACCTTTATAAACTACAAAAAGTATGAACTTCTAAACTTCTGCAGTCAAATTCTGATTTTAATATCATTGAATTGGCTTGCTATAAAACGTTGAATGGTTTATGGCCTGACGTCAACTTAATGGAAAGTCACCACTGACACAGGTGTAGTGTTACTTCACTATAGAGCAAGAGACTGCAGATAGAAAGCTTAGTTCAGGATCAATTTCATTTGATAAAGCTATTTTAATGTTAATTTAAAAAGGTAAAGGTAAAGGTTCCCCTCGCACATATGCGCTAGTCGTTCCTGACTCTAGGGGGAGGTGCTCATCTCCGTTTCAAAGCCGAAGAGCCAGCGCTGTCTGAAGACATCTCTGTAGTCACGTGACCAGCATGACTAAATGCCAAAGGCACACAGAATGCTGTTACCTTCCCACCATAGGTGGTCCCTATTTTTCTACTTGCATTTTTTACATGCTTTCGAACTGCTAGGTTGGCAAAAGCTGGGACAAGTAACGGGAGCTCACCCATTACGCAGCACTAGGGATTCGAACCGCTGAACTGCCAATCTTTCAATCGACAAGCTCAGCATCTTAGTCACTGAGCCACTGCACCCCATTACTAAGTACTAATCATTATTCAACTACAGAGTTTATAAAATAAGATTTTGATGAAATAATAGCTAGGTATAAAATTAATGGAGGACACACCAAATATAGTAACAAGATATTTCACCCCAAAAGATGATCTTTGAATGTTCTAGTATACCATGTTGACATGGTCATCTCCTTCCCCATATCTGAATGGAATGAGGAAGGATCTATTAATCTGTGGTAATTTCTCTTAGTTATTCTATGAGCTTGTTCATTTTTGTTTTTTCAAAAAAAGACACTGAACTGTATAATGTCCTTCAAGTGTATAATCTTCCTTGCATCCTTTTTGAAAAACAGGTTTCTCACTTGCTACCCTCCAATATCCCATAACTGAGTTTCCTTATAAATTCTTGGTGGATGCCATCCCACACACTTTTTTTCTTTACCTGAGTGACAAAAAATTAATATCAAATACATGCTTCCTGCATGTAAAAATGTCAGTGCTATGTGTGCTTCAGAACAGCACTATCAGTGTAAGACAGTCCCTCTTTGAAAGAAATCCAGAGGACTAATTTATTATGGAATTATTTAACAAAATAAAAAGAAAAGCAATATTTTTATTTTTTCCAAAGAGAGTTATATTTAGTGCAGCATAGAGTTTGTAAATAAATACAGTGATTACACTAATCAGAAAAAACATGTGTGACTGAACTTATGCAAGTAAATTAAAGGGCTCTCAAACAACAGACCCCCATTGATCTCCTTAATGAATAGGTAGCAGGGACAATTACAGACCTGTTTTCATGTATTCTCCCAGAATTCTCTGCACTGCATAAGCAGCCAGTCAAAACTTCAAAGATGTAGAAATGATAAACACCCCACCTTTGTATTTTCATTGTGAGACTGCACGTCTTGCGGCTTGCTAAGTTTTATCATTCAGTCCCCACCCTGCAGATGGATATGCAGCACTATAAAGATTGTGAGATAATAGAATTCTTTACTCATTTATTAAAACTAAGAGGAAAGTTGAAAACAGTATGATTCTTTCAGAGCAAAGGATAGGATAGAGGTGATGGGCAAGAGTAAGAGAAAAAAAATATTTAACATATTTGTAGAATTTTTTAGCGATTCCAGATTTTGAAAACAAATTCTTCCTGATTTCATTTTTTCAATCCTTTAAAAAAAAAAAGGACAGTACTGACATCAATTTCTCTGCCTTGAAGAAGTAACTAACTGCTTATAAATTCTTTTCTTAAAGTGGGTTCTTAAAAGGTTTACATGACAAACTGGGTTGGCAGCAAATACAATAAGATACTTTTCAGGCCAATTCAACATTCATTATTTCATATTCCCTGATTACATTTATCCATAATGTAATGATGCACAAACTCAGCTATTCTAGTTAGCATTATATGTAAAGACTTTTTTTGAAGACTCTACATACTTTTCTGATATTTCACTCTTTCTTTGGCTCTCTTTTCAGAGCTTTTCTTTTAGGTAATCAATGAAGCATTTAAAAGTATATACATGAACTATAAAATATATCTGTTTCAAATTCATGACATGAAAGAAACAGTAGTTTTAAAGGAGCTGAATGCAGTATGCTTCACCTTTGCCCATGTCAAAATGCTAATTTGTTCTACAAATTTATGCAAATAGTCCTGGTTTAATTACCCTAATTGGGACTGGCAACTCTGGTGCTAAACTAAGCAAGTCACTAAATGGGAAATCACATGACTGGAACTATACTTTCCAGGTAGAAAGTCTGCTTCACATTTTGGATTTTGTTTGCCTCCTAACCACTTCTCTCCTTTGGATGGCAGGAGTGCCTTCTTTGCTATTTTGCACACACAAAGCAATGCAACTATGCCAGCAGTCAAGGGCTGGGAGTCATGGGCATCCTACATTAATACCTCACTCTCTTGAAACCTCTACCTTTCCAATCTCCACTTTGTAAGGTGGGGTAAAGCAAGTGATTTCTGTAGGGAATCTCTGCTTTGACCATTACCTGCCCTTGCAAAGCAGGAAGATTGGAGAGGAAGATGTCTGCTCTTCCTCACTTCAAAAGCTATGTAATCATATTAGCAGCAGAAAAGTTTCAGGTAAAGGGGAGATTGCTTACAGAAATTGCTTACATTTTCTCCTCTTCCTCCTCCACAGAACATAGAAATTGGAGAGGAAGAGATTCAAGAAAATACTGTAAGCTGTTTTAATAGCATACCCATACCTACCAGGCCGGACTGGCTATTGTGATTAGATTGCTTTTGATGCATGCAAGAATAAACAGCTTATTCTCTTGCAATCCCTTCCTCTCAATCTTTCTGCTCTGCAAAAAGTGGGGGGGGGGAGAAGAAAACCACAAGACAGGTATATTGACAGTAATAGTGATCATGTAACTGAGGAATTCTGCAAAGGTCATAAATGGTGATAAACTGGACATAAAGTTGTTTTTCAGCATTGTTGTAACTTCAAATATTCATGGAATGAGTGGTCAATAAGCAAGAACTACTGACATTTTCTAAACAGGTTGAAGATTAAGGCTGCACATTAAGGCTACGTACTCAATAAAAGAGAATATTAGTTCAGAGTTCAAATGAGGTGTCCTTGGTACTCTCTGAGCTTGGTTGTTTTCAAGAAGACAGTTAATTTCCCAAGCTAGGTAACATCATAAGTGCCCAGTGATCATGACTAACACTGATGATGTTACCTAGCTTGGGTAATGAAATGTTTGCAAGAAAACAACCAAGCTCAGAGAGTACCAAGGACCTCTAACTTTGAATTCAGTTTCCGAAAAGTACTTTGGAATGTATAAAGGAAGGATCTGTCTGTAACATTTTAAAACAGCTATAACTTTCTTCTGGATTTTCATACTTTCCAGAGATTGAATCCAAATGCTGCACATCCATGCTAAAAAACCCTTAACCTGTTTAAATACACAGGATTATGGATAAAATAAATACATGGACAATTATCTACTAGCCCAATTTGAAAGAAGAGAGAAGAG
>JAOYMU010000002.1:2185159-2192374 GCA_025802295.1 Psammodynastes pulverulentus | reverse complement strand
AAATTCAACATATTGTAAACAATGTATTTTATATCTGAAACCAATAAAACTTTTTCTATAAAAAAAAAAAAAAGAAGACATAGGTAGGGAAGGGGCCTGTACCAGGCTCAGAGGATATTATTATTATTATTATTATTATTATTATTATTATTATTATTATTCCTAATAATGATGTCTTTCCTTGAAATCAAGTTCCTGGCCTGAAGAGTACCTGAAGGAGTTTTGAGTGGTGGACACCTGTGAGTCCAACATCTGGCAGTAGCACAGATGGCAAGTAAGTAAAAAGATCCATATAGTGGTACCTTGGTACTCAATTGTTTTGAAACTCATCAAATTTTGTACTCAACACATTTTAATGCAACACTTAGACAATTAAGTACAGTTAAGTATTGTGTGGTCTTAAAGCAGTTTTCTAAAATTTGGTATGTCATTTTTCAATTTAAAAAGTCAAATATATGTATGGACTATAATTGAGCATGAAGCATCATCGAGTTGTGGCATTTTCCAAACTTTAACAAAATGCGATAGGAAGAGAAGGAGTCATACAAATCAACTGGGCCTTTTGTTTTTGACTTCTTACTCAATGACCAAGAAAACAGTTTTTTGAATACGTATACCAATCCAAGCTTAGAAGAGAATTCTTTACCTTTTGAAATCATAATCAATATGTCAGTGTCTATGAGAATTCATATTGATTCCTTTCACTTGATGCAAATATTCAGAGGAAAAAAATAAATCTGATGAACTTTTTTCCTACCTCAGTTCGGCCCACACCATACCCTTTCTGCATGCAGGTGTTTCAAAAAGATAAATATTGATAATAATTTTAAAAAGCATTTATTGGAGAAGAATAACTGCCCTTAGAAAACTATGGAATTGTAGGAAGATATACAGTACACTGTGGTTATTTCTCCCTTTGCTTTTTGTTTACTCACAATGGGGAGGGTGTTTGTTTCTGACCCCTATCTTTCTTACAGAAATCTTTTATTTGAAAATTAATCAGTTTCTGCTTAAGTTCCACCTGCTGATTTATTTCCTTATCAAATCTAACCTTTTTTTCTTGTCCTATCATTTGCTAATAGATTTCTAATAATAAGAATAAGAATAAAAAAAATAGGTTCTTAGGAAGAACTTTAGCTAAAGAACTTGCAGCTGCAACTGCACATTGCTGTGAACAGATCATCATAATTTATTCATTAATTACAATATGTTATTATGGGCTATCAAGTGGGTGTCAGTACTTAGTGATTAACTAGACAGATTTGTCATGTACCAATTTTCACAGAAATGGTAGAAATATGAAACTTATTATAGAAATTAGAAAAATATGCAGGACAGTGAATGTAATTTATGAAAGGCTGAGGTCAAAAACCTTTGGAAGAGGATAGATTATTAAGAGAAAAGGAGCTTCCTCTTATTTTAATTAATAATTTCTAAATCATTATTTTACACTTATCTCGAATAAGACCCTAAACATCTTACCATATTCTGAAAAGAAAATTGAGAATAGAATTAGGATGCTCAAGATGAAATGCCTTTTTTCCCCACCCAAACTCTCTTGTAAATTTTAGGAAAGAAAATAAATTCCCATGCTCAATATTACATATTCATTTTCAAGAATAAGTATTTGGGACTCTGGGATCGTCATAAATGGCAATCATGTAACTCTGGGATGCTGCCACCATTACGGGGACATGCTAGTTTCCAAGTGCCCAAATTTCAATCACGTGAGTGTGGGGACCCTGAAATGGTTATAAGTGTGAGGACCAGTCATGAGTCACTTTTTTTTCAGCGTCATTGTAACTCATTAAACAAATTGGTCAAAAGTCAAAGATTACTTGAACCACATGTAGGCATCTCCTCTCCCACTAAAGGTTCACATTTCAAGAATTGTTTTCCCTTAAGTATTTCCTTCATAGTGGTATGTTTTATTCAATGGTACCTTCTCCATGTGAAAAATTAAGCTTGTCCACCTAGTATTCCTCTTGAGGAACAGCTTAGTTTAAAATAATTGTAGCTAATCACATTCTGTCTACATGATCTGTTGCTCTAAAGAAAAGAAAAACCCATAGAAGAAAAATGACTAAATACTTTGTGTAATGTGTAAAATAATCATATATTATAAATCTGAGAGTGAAAGCAAGATAAACATTCAACCTATTAATAATGACTTTGATTTGGAAGCAGTCAAATAGATGAATTGAACTAAAGACAAAAATGACCAAAGGTATCATTTATATTGTATATATAAAATATTCTGTATACTTTTTGTACATGATCTATATAATGCTTTCACCAGCAGAAAATGCTGCAAATAAGAACAGGGGCACTGAGTATCTTCTCGCTCTGATGAAGAAAATAAATTTAAGAGGTGTAATTATGATGATTTATAATTCTTTTCTTTTGTCACTTCCATCCCTTTCATAGTGATGGAGTTAACTGATTTGCAATGTATTTTCATTGTTTCCTAAATTCTGTCTTTCTCTTATTTTGAATTATAACTATTACCTTTTTGAGGAAGCTAGTAGATACAGATAGTTTACCTGCACCTTTGGATTTTTGAGATGATCCTCTTAATAAATGAGTTGTATATTTCAAAAGAAATAAAACATACTAGTTCTACAAGACAGTTGGACAGGTCTAGTGGGTTTTTGCTACCTTCCACAGAATAAATGAATGGCTTGAATACATTTTTTAAAATTCTGAAACTCTTAAAAAAAATTTATTGCCTGTCTCTGAATCTTTTTAATCATTTTCTTGATCTGGATGCTCCAGTGCTGATTTTATCCATGTAAAGAAAAGTGACAACAACTAAAAGCACAATTGTAATCAACATTAGAAGGAAAAATGTAGGACCATACAAAAAAAAAGCTGATATGGAGGCTCAGAAAACAGTGAAAATATGAAAAATATGACACCTAAGTGAGCCGTGTGATGTGACCCTAAAAATGGCAAATGCAATTAGAGACTTTATCAACAAAACTTTATTTTTATTTTTATTTTATTCAAATAGATTTATATAGCTACCCATCTCACAAAGGTGATTCTGGTGCATAACAAAGAAGTTAAAAATGTAATATAAAAACTATATAAACAATACACTTCATGATCAATCAAAGCACAAAGTGTCTGTTGAAGACACCATTCACCAAGAGTGTGGACTAAGTTGCTTTTGCAATCACCTTGTCCAGAAAACAGCCAAATCTTAAAAGGCTTTCTAAAAAGTGAACAGAGATGAGGCCTAACTAATCTTGGACAGTATAGCACAACTACAGAAAAGGCACAATTCCTAACTCCTACCTGATTGACAGGACTCAGAGCTTGCCCTGCTGCCCAACCTAATGGGAGAGTTAGTAACAATGGGAGTAAGTGATCCTTGAAACACAATAGAATTCATTTATTTACAGTCTCAGGCACACAAATACAGAATTTAAAATTCAAAAGTCTCAATAAAACAAGTATGATTTAAAAAACAAAGCAAAAACAAGTCCTAAAAAGTATTAATAATGAGAAGAGGATATCACCCAGCTTTTGCATCTCTTAGCGACTGCAAGAAACTTGGCAACCTTGTAAGACTGTAATTTCAGAAAGAAGACTAAAATTTCTGATAATTAGGTTTACGAGTGCCAGATGCCATGGCGACACAAGGGGCAGCGTAGCAAAGGAAGGGTTACTGACCTTACTCTGTATCTGAGCAGAAGCACATGTGATTGTTATGTGGGAGACTGGTATATTTGCCTATAGTCTTCAAAATAGGTGAGAATTTGAACCTAGTTAAAAAAAACCTCCTACGTGAGACATTCATGATGTTTTAGAAGTAGCCATATCATTTCCACATTATGGTGAAAACTACTTTATGTAGGTTTGATCAGATCCCAACTCAAGTACTGCGTTTAATTTGGTTATCATACATTAAGGAGTCAGAGAAAGTGAAAAAGGTGTAGGCATAATAAGGATGAACTGGCCTTGAAACTAAATCTTATGAGAATAAGAGAACTGTATAAGTTTATCAGAGAAATGATGACTGAGGAGAGATGTGATAGTACCTTTAAGTCCATGAGGGGTATAATACATGAGAAACTGAGTATAAGACAAAGAATAATCTTAAATTACATCAAGACAGGTTCAAGTTGAATGTTAAGACATTTATTCTTAAAATAAGAATAGTTTGTCAGAAGAACCAAGGTCAAGGGAAGTGATAAGTTTTCTATTGTTAGATATATATTCAAGCAGAAGCTGTACGGTTTTTCATCAGAGATATCTTAATTTGGATTTCTGCACTGAGCATGACAGTAAACGTAATAGATATTTCTAACTTAACCAGGTCATAGTTAAAATGGTGCAATTTTATGGTATCGTTATGCCATTGTGAATTCAAGTCTACACTTAAACATCTCTATGCCTTCATGTCCATCATAATTTTATGATTCTGTCATACTTTCATACTTATTTCAGTAATCCATAAGACATTGTTTGTGCTGTAAGTGGACATGAAGGCATAGCGATGTTTAAGTGTAGACATTAATTCATGATGGGATATGTCACCGTAAAACTATATTATCTTAACCATGACCTAGTCAAGTTATTAATTCAAGTCTTCCCCAGCCCAGAAGGGAAAGGCAAGACTTTATTATATTTAATATCTTCATTTTGATTTTGTAGCTAATATAATTAAGAGTTTGGAAATTTGGTTACTTGGAATTACCTTCAGTTTCATTTTGGGAGCTGATATAGCTAGGGTTTGGAAATTTGGTTACAATTCAGATGTTCCCTTTTTCTATTTATTCTATATTAAACATAATTAACCTCTGTCTCATTCTAATATCCTCCAACATACAAACTATAAAAGTCTGTTTCTTGTAAAGTGGAATAATGAACTGCAGTGTGGTTGCATCAGTTTATATTTTTACTGCCACTTTATACTAGCTGAAGCTTCAATTTATCATTAAATTAAAATGCACTCTAAGTAAAATGCAGTAAAAAGGGAGGAATTTTATAAAGAATACATTTTGAACTCATTCCAAGTCACCACCAATATTGCTTTCTTGGTGCTTGAAACAACACAATTAACAGTGCTACACTCCACTTTCTCTCTCACACTCCCAAACACATCACCAACCTAAAAACCCAAGATTTATAAAGTTTGAATTAAATGGAATGCAGACAGTCCCACTATAAAGACATTATAAAGTCATCAGTTAGGTTTTCCCATTTTTAGAACAAAATGGACTAAGCGGTGGTTTTAAATGTTTAAACTTTAAAATCAAAACTTTGATTTTATCTACTGATAAATTAATGAAACAAAATGACCAGACCAGATATCCTTTAAATAAAACAATATGTAATACTGAAAATATCAACAGCGATTTGGAAAGCTTTTATTATTTCTAGCTGAACAGATTGATGGAAAGGAATGATATAAAGGGGATAGGGACTAGGGACTACTGTCTGACTGTCTGTCTGGTTGGCTGTGCATCAGGACCAAAGTTGATGTGAAGAAGCTAAAGTTGATATAGAGGGAGAACCCCATAAAACAAAAATTTAGTTTAATATTATAATAGGCCACTTTCTGCAAAGGAAACCACCACCAAATACATTAATGTTATATGAGCTATGAGAGAGGTTGCTGAGCAGAAATAGAATTGATGCTGGCTTATCCATTCTAAGCTTCCTAGAACATCAGCAACCTGGCCTGTGTTTTCCACTACAAAATTACACCAACATTTTATTTATTTTTCTCGTTTCTGTACCACCCCTCTGTTTAAAAGACGGACATACACATACTGTATGTCCCACATATGCACTGTATGTATTATATGGGCAACATATACTGTATATACCCATCCTGATTAGATCCTCAACACACACACACACACACAACAATTTACTTCACAATGCATGTGAATTAGCAATAGCAATAGCACTTAGATTTATATACCACTTTATAGTGCTTTTTACAGCCCTCTCTAAGCGGTTTACAGAATCAGCATATTGCCCCCACAATTTTGTCCTCATTTTACCCAACTCGGAAGGATGGAAGTCTGAGTCAACCTTGAGCCTGGTGAGATTCGATCTGCCAAACTGCAGGCAGGTGGCTGTCAGCAGAAGTAGCCTGCAATTACTGCACTCTAGTCCTCTGTGCCACCAAGGAATTAATAAAGGAGATGGAAAGAAATCAAGACACCAAGCTTCTTGCATTAACTGTAGGCAGATTTGGGGTGCTTTCATAGACATTCTTTTAGTTATACAAGAGACTAATGGGTTGAAAAAGATCTAAAGGGTGACTAGATGGCCACAAATAAGTTTCCAAACCACAGACATGGTAGCCCTAATAGAAGAACTGTATTTAAAAAGCAGACTGTTTAAATACAGAACTAAGTAAGGACAATTTTTTTTATGGATGAGTCTTGTCAAAAGAAGGGGGGGGGGAGAATCAATTTTCCGCTCAGAAGGATTTTGAGAACTTCATGGGCTTTTTAAAAAATCAACTATTTTGACATTAGGCTTCTTGATTTCCCTTTGAACATATTGCTAAAGAAAGGGCAGATGACCTCTTAATTAAACTGCATTATCTATGACAAGGATTCATTATTTTGAAATCAAAATTACATCTTTTATTAACTCAACTCACCTATATATTTAGCTCACAATACCTCTTAACACCCATCTGCTATCAGTGTACATGGAGTCACTTGATATTCCACCCACCAATTTTTCCTAACAACCACTGTGCAATTAAATTCAACACGTTCTGTTGCGAGGTAAATTAGGCACACCTGCGGCCAGACTTCATTTGAACTGCATCAGAAAAGGACCTAACAAGGTGAGAGCACACCACAAAGTTATAGTCCTGTCAAGCAATTAGGTTTTCACTTCTGGGACATCCGCACAGTGCAATTATGCTACACATTACAACCTGGCTAATCTTCTGAACAAATGTCATGTCTCAGAGAAGCTAGTAAAAGCAGTTCATCTGCAAATGTGTCTGAGCTTAAGCCTTATGCACATAGCAATCTAGAGAAGACATTTGTGATCCCGGGAAAGATTCTCCATTGGGGGGGAGGGTTTCTCCCCCTAACACCCTCACTCCACCTCCCATAATTAACCTGGCTAAAGTCTTTTACCTGTTATGAGGTTTTTGTGAAGGTAAAAAGATTAAACTTATGGCAATTTTCCTTTAAAATCTATGTATGACAACTGGAATTTCAAAATTCT
>JAOYMU010000002.1:2168778-2172479 GCA_025802295.1 Psammodynastes pulverulentus | reverse complement strand
AGGATTACAAGGGGGGAAGGGAGTAGAAAATTATAGAAGAGGAAGTAATTCTGCTTTTTCCCACTAGAGGGCTTTTCATTCATATATTTATTGCTGTGTTTTTAATGTAAATTTAGTCTAATGATGTAAATTGGCTGGCTATTTGGAACTTTTTGTAATCTGATCCCCCAAATTAAATTATATTCCTTAAAATATTGCATTTGTGATTGTGATTCAGTTTATTGTAACTATTTATAAAGCAAGCTATTGTAACTATTTAAATTGTAATCTGTTCCACAAAATTAAATGATATTCCTTAAAATATTGTATTTGTGATTGTGATTCAGTTTATTATAACTATTTATAAAGCAAGTTATTGTAACCATTTAAACTCCTGACTTAGGATTTAGAATGCAATTCTGCCTATGTCTATTCAGCAGTATGTGAAACTGAGTTAGGTAGGCCTTACTGTCAAGGGAATGTGGGCATTTTGTACAGTATATTATTTTAACATCTAACAAAGATATTGAATTGAAAGGGTGTTTTCATCCCTCTCTACAAAGCAGTATGCCATGGGTGCATTTCCAATGAGTAAGACTGGTGAGTTAAACTCATTGGCTCCTTCAGTGTTTTCAATTGAAAGGAGTAATTTTGCTGGGATACACCAAGGTAGAGACTTGAGTGGACTGCTCAAGCAGTCAAAGTTGAAAACGTTTCTACATATTTGCACAGACTTATTGAATATTTATATTATAAAATCAAATTCTCACTGTATTTCTTACACAGGTAGTCCTTGACTTAGGCCCAAAATTGAGCCCAAAATTGTTAACTGAGTTTTGCCCCATTCTATGGCCTTTTTTGCCACAGATGTTAAGTGAATCACTGCAGTTGTTAAGTTAGTAACATGGTTCTAAAGTAGAGGTGAAATTCAGCCAGTTCAGACCGGTTCTCCTGAACCGGTAGTAACAAATGCCGCCGGTTTTAGCGAACCGGTATTTCTGTTAATCAGCTAACTTCAAATGGTCATTATACAAATGGTTGTAAGTTGTGGACTGCCTGTATTGCATTCTTTTGAATTAGAAAAAAAGAAAAAGTAACTATTCAAAGACATCTGAACTGTGACTTTTCTAGATCATAGAGGACTCTCTTTTATATCTTTTTAGGATATCAGGGAAAAAAAGAAAGAAAGAAATCCCATTTAAATGCGTTACTGCTGCTGCTGTTGTTATTATAAAGAGTCTTGATTTTCACAATGTAACTAATTGTTTATGTAAGGAAGAAAACAGCATCACTTTTACTTTAATATACAAGCATTTATTCTGAAATTATCAGACATAGTTAAGGATGAGAAATCTAACCAATCTTGGAATATATGTGAAAATTAAGAAAATGATTTTTCATTTCTTAATCGTCATGCTAGCAGTGTTATCCTGTAGTACAGACACTATCATTTTAAATTAATATCGAACAGAATACTTGACTAAACGAATAACCTACTCACTGTACTGTACACGTGTTTTTGGATAATCAAAGAGAATTACAGCTCCAAATGTCATGATACTATTATAAAAATCTGGAAATCTGGGTATCTAGACCATAAGTCAAAAGTAGTATAATTTGATACACTAACTGGAGTGCATGTAGAAATCAGAAGTTACTGGGCTAACAGTTTTGATTGCCCAACTAAAAGCCAAATGAGGAACAGAAAATATAATGAGAAGATGCTGAAAACCGTAGAAGCTTAGAGCACTACCAAATGACTGCATAATCTCTTGCTACAAGTGTTTTTGATTATAAATTACCCTAAAACTTGCTATGCCTCTCTTATAAATCAAACGTAGACTTATCTTTATCTGTATATTACTATGTAATATGCTGTACATATGTACTTTTAAACCTTTGGGATATTCTATTGATGCAAACCAACTTAATTTAACCATATTTAAATTGCCTTGCAAAGCTTTTTCCAAATATTTGCTATGTATTTGACTATGCCAGTTATTCCAAAGTCTCTTTTTTTGTGGTTGTTGTGGTTGTTGTTGTAAATTGCAATTTTACAACTTCATGCTTGTGATATATTTTGATAAAGCTCTGCTGACACTCTCTATTGGCCTCCAAAGACAAAATAGCTGATACTCCATGAGCCACCAGAGAACTCTCAATTTGTTGTGAGACGGGCTGCTATTTTGGCATCCTCAATCTGCATGGAGAAAGATTAAACATTCAATTTGTTACTTGATAGGCCACAAGGTTCACCACTTACCATACAAATGGAAAACATTACTGTCATCCCTCAACTTGCTTGCCTGAGTATTTTATTATTTGTAATATTTACTTCAGGGAAATTATGATTCATGTCATATTTATCTTCATGAAAAATGAGCATCTAAATGGAAATCACCTTTTGAATGTACCAGGATATAGCGTAATACTAATATGCTTCATGAACTATAAAATTTAGTCACAGTGTATGGATATATTATAGCATGACTTTAATACTCTCCTATCAAGCAAATTTTTTCTGTGTTAAGCTGATACTCTGAGACCTGATTTCAGTTTGATAATCATTACACTTACATGATGGTACAAGTCACAGCTTGTAGATTTATGTCCCCCCTCAGCTCTTTTGCATTAATCTGCCTCTGAATAAGCTATTTGCACTTCCTCAGTGCATGCAGGAAATTGAAATAAGGTGCAAATTTGTAGGCCTTAAATTTGAACAAGTACGGACAGATATTTTTCACTTGATGCCATTCATTTATTTCAGTAAATACAAAAGACATTTTTATCCTTTGTCTTTATCCTGAGGCAGTTCTGCAACAAAAATGTTGCCCTATTTATTTTCTTATTATTTTTGAAATGAATTGCATAAATGCAACAATTAGCATTTTTGGTTTTGGTTTTAAAAGTTATTTAGGGTTGTTTTCTATCATAACATTTTGTAAGAGCAATGCCAGTGACTTGATTAGCCTGCAATAAAGCTCTGTACATATGCACAATATTGGCCCCAATGCTTCAAAAATGGGGTGTCAGGGACTCAAGTCATTTCTTGCCGCATATTATTTGGAAACTGAAATCCAATTTTTACCATGTTATTTTACATAATGACTTCATTTATGGTTGAGTGTTTGATATTCGTCCTGTTACGTCGACATTCATACATACAGTGTACCATTTTATAGGTGTTGTCTTGAATTTTATACTATTTTATATATTATTAATAAAATAATGCAGAAATACAAGAAGTTAAATGTTTTCTGCCTAGTTAGAAATACTGTCTTCAATAAAAATAATTTGAAATATTTTTAAATGTCATGAAAAATCTTCAATAGTTAGCTAAGGTGCATTAAGAACATCTCCATTTCTAGATTCAGTTTGGCCAGAACAATATTCTTCCTGATAAATGACCTGTAACCAATTGGGGTATTTATCAGAAAATTATGTGAAAATATATTTCTGGCAGTGGCCTGTGTGATGACCTAAAGTTAAGCCATCAGCAGGGGAAGTTTTCCTTTTACAACAACTGCAGGCGAATGACAACGTCAAGTGAACCCAATTCAATAGGATTATTGACCAAGCCTCTTTATTAGATCAAAGTGAAGTGTTGTTGAGTACTAGATCTTCAAGTCAGAAAAAAAACAATGATATATTGTTATTATACTGGCTTCAATTTTCATAATTCAAGAGTATATCAGAGATCATGAATGCCTTTGGTAATGTTT
>JAOYMU010000002.1:2161278-2163778 GCA_025802295.1 Psammodynastes pulverulentus | reverse complement strand
AGGGCTCATCTATTGATCAGGTGCCTTCCAATCTGATATGTGCTAGAAAACAGATTGGAAGGATGCCAAAAGTCGGGGATTTTTTTAAAAAATGGTAAATTGTAATAAGATTTATTCTATCTGAATAGCTTCACCGGCTAGGTTTATAATTGCTCTATCGTTTTCAGTCAAATGATCTCTTCATAAATTGTAACTGAAATTAAGCTATGTAGGTTTGTAGATTTAACTAGAATAGAACAGAATAACAGAATTGGAAGGGACCTGGGAGGTCTTCTAGTCCAGGGGTCCCCAATCTCTGGGTTGCAGCCCACTAGTGGGCCATGAGCTATTTGCAACCGGGCCACAGAAATAGCGGGCAAGCACATCCCCACTTGGTGATCCGCTGGTCCGCAAAGCTGGAAAGGTTGGAGAACTCAGTTCTAATCCAATCTCCTGCTCGGGCACAATACCTTACACCGTTTTAGATGAATTGTTATCCAATCTTTTCTTAAAAATCTCCACTGTTGGAGCATCCACAACTTCTGGAGACAAGTTGTTCCACTGATTAATTGTTCTGACTGACAGGAAATTTCTCCTTAGTTCTAGGCTACTTTTCTCCTTGATTAGTTTCCATCCGTTGCTTCTTGTCCCTCCTTCAGGTGCTTTGGATAATAAGTTGACCCCCATAAAGAAAAGGTGCTTTTGTTACATTGAGTTGCTTTTACATAAAATCTCATTGTAGCTTCTGGGTTGAAAAATACACATTGCTTGTCATCTATTGTGAATGCTTTTATACATCAGTGTTCTCTAACTTTTCTAACTCAGTGGATCGGTGGAGGCAGTGGCAGGGATAGGGGGGAGATGGGATGGTTTTGCATGTGCCTGTGCCATTTTCACAAATGTACCTTTGCACATGCATGCACACACTTGCCCACCACTTCCACAGCTTGGTTCCAAATGGGCTGTGGACTAGGGATTGGGGACCCCTGATCTATACATACCAGTAAACTGATAGGTTTGTTTCAAAGTGAGTGTGAAACATTTGGATAAGTACAACAAGGATTTGTACAGGTAGACCTCACTTAACATCTGTCCTGTATAGTGACCCTTCAAAGTTTCAATGGCACTGGAAAAATAACTTTATGACTAGTCTTACAACCAGTGCAACATCTCAGTGGAAATATGACCAAGATTTAACAATTAGAAGGTGTTTATGACTGTCACAGTATTCATGTGATCACCATTTGTGCACTAAACAACAGCTCCCAACAAGGAAATCAATGGCGAAGTTAGCAATAAAAATGAAAGTTGTGGACATTTGGTGTCTTAATTAATGACGGCAAGTGATTCACTTAATGACCACGGTAGAAGTGAGATTGTAAGTCCAGATGGTCACATAGTACCTTGCTAAACAACTGTGTCACTTAGCAACAGAGTTGATGGTCCCAGTTGGGGTAATTAAGTGGGGATTACCTAGTTTTGCTGGTAATTTTGCAAACAATTGCTGTTTTTTTCAACATTGAAAGATTTACCAGTTTTGCCCAAATTTCCAAAAACACAAATAGCATATGAGTGAATTCTGAAGTCACAAAGGAATTGCTTGATTTGCAACACAAATTAGCTAAAATACAGGGTCAGACCATTGGTCGACATTATTCAGGACTGTGATTGAAGATCACTCTTCACATTTCTCTGATCTTGTATTTGAGATCTCTGACACTGAAATATTCAACCTATGATCTCATTAAGAGAAAAATGCATATTGTCTGTGAATTATGAACATACCATCAACAAATTTAATATGAAAGGTTTTCACTACAACTCAGATTCAGACATCAGAATAGTATTTGTAACCTAGCTTTATAAAATGATAATCTAAAGCATTATTATGAATAAAACTACAGTCCTACATAAGCTTATATGGGAATAAATCCGCACTAAATTCAATAGGATTAAATTCTGAATAATATTCAATTCTGGATAGAAATGCATTCTTCTTACTGCTTAAAAAGCATAATTTCTGGCTTAAAGTTTAGAGTCTATATGATCTAAATTTAACTTTAATGGATTATCCTTAAGAATCATAGAATTTTTAGGGGCTTGGGGTTGCGGAGAGAAAATCCTCCAGGATGTTATAAAGTAATTCCAACTTTCTCTGGAAAAAAATAAACAGATTTAATCATTTCAGCCATATTTTTTTTCTTCCTACCCTTTTTCCATAAGTGTACAGTCCACTTCCTTTGTAAATCAACTCAGTGTTTCTACTGGTTACTAGCCAGGTGTTTCACCACTAGACCAATGTGGCTCTCAATTTGAACAATAAACATGTAATGTGAATTATATTTATTGAAAATATACCATGTTGTGTTATAGAGTCATAATTAATGCCTCCTGATTTAAAACTTTTTGCTTTGTGAAATGTAAAGCAATCTAAACAAGATATAAGTATACTCAGGGCTTTTCTTCGGCACAAAAAGGTGCCGGAACGCTCCCCCGCGCTCCCCCCGTCGCGCGCTAAAAA
>JAOYMU010000002.1:2145334-2155334 GCA_025802295.1 Psammodynastes pulverulentus | reverse complement strand
CTGAACACTTGAAAAAGTATTTGAAAAGATCACAAGAACACTACATTGGTGAGTGTGTAGGAACACCAGTAAAAAAAACTAGAAACTTTCCAAGAAGAAAATCATCACCTATATGCAATCTCATTGTTACTGAAAAAAAGTAACAAGTACAGTATAGTGTGTTCAGTTGCATCTACATTACTCAACATTATCCCAACATATTTTAACTATAAAACAGATGTTTTTGACAACATCATTAAAAAAAAAGCTTTTCCTGCATCCAAGCACAAAGAAAATGACTTATACCAGGCATGAAATGTAAAAGTTTTCCCTACGAGCTCTATGGGCGTGGCTTGGCGGGCATGGCTTGGTGGTCATGTGACTGGGTGGGTGGGCATGGCCAAGTCAACATCAGCCATGACCCAATGCATTTTAAATTGAAATATGTGGGCCCAGGGCAGGGGGCTACTTGCGATTGGGAGGAGGGGAAAGGGACTGGCTAGCGCTAAATGCTTACCTTTGTTTCAGGTGAGCCGGAAAGGGTCGACCCGACCATGTGGCTAGAAGACTATATATAGGGCATGGGCGTGGCGTAGGTGGGACCAAGCGACCGGCAACTGGATCCAGGAGGTGGCCATGGGGTGTGGGTTTATAGGGGCTCCGTGAACTCATTCACTTGGGCCCTAGTACTTCTCATGAAGCCGCGCGAGGTACTAAGATTTCACCATTGAGTTATACATATTAATATAGAGGTCAGTCTGGGAAAAGATCTAACATGATTACTTCAAATCAAATGCTTAAAACAAAAATGGAAGGGTTTATATTAGATTGCGATAGGTTTCTTTCTAAGGTCTCTCTCTAAGTTTGAACATCATTTAGCTTCTATAACAGCAATAGCACTTAAATTTAAAGGGACCACTGTCTAAGCAGTTTACAGTCAGCATATTACCCCCAACAATCTGGATCCTCATTTTACCAATCTCAGAAGGATGGAAGGCTGAGTCAACCTTGAGTTGGTCAGGATCGAACTGCTGGCAGTTGGCAGAGTTAGCCTGCAATATGGCATTCTCACAACTGTACCACCACAGCTCTTTAATAATGCTGAATAATATGCTCTCAAATTATTCACAATGCCAAGTTTATACAATACTGTGATGGAAATGCATATAGTTGGTATGCATTTGTCTTGCATCCAAATATAAGCAGTTTGCTTATGAAACAAAACCAGCTTTTTGCAATTTGTATTGTTTGGGATACACTATACAAAAACCTAGCTGTCTAGAGAAGGCTCCCATTCTGGAGAAGGTGGAAGGAAGAAGAGCAAGGTGGTGGATGCTCAGTTAGAGTGGAGGTAGGTGCATCATTAGAAGAAGTGAAAGACCAGATTAGACACAGACAATCATGGAGAAAATCTATTTTATGTGGCCGCTAAGAGTTGACAGTAACTTGCCAGCACATAATCAATCAATCAATCAATCAATCAATCAGGTTTGCACTGTACCATTCCTTCAACTTTCTAAATTTAAGTTGTCAAATATAACAGTTAAAATGGTTGCACAACTGTTCTGGTAACACGTAAGACTTCCTCATATCACAGGTGCTCTATCCCAAAAGTGCTTTCTCAAAAAACAACTGGACTTTGTTTTCCTTGCAAGCATTTTGCTTCTCATACAAGAAGCTTTGTCAGTTCTGCAGAACTAAAGAGACTTCTTGGATGAGAAGTGAAATGTTTTCAGGGGGAAAAAAACCCTCTAGTTTCCTTTTGAAAAGGCACCTTTGGAACAATCATGATCTGGATGACTGAGAATCTCCATAGATACACGTTCTACTATGTTGTCGGCCTGTGCCCCGCCCCGAGTCCCTTAGGGGAGAGGGAGCGGGCTATAAATGTGAATAAAGTTAAAGTTAAAGTTTCCTGTATGTATTTCACAAAAAGAACAAATAACGCCTTCTTCTCATATCTGTTGAAAAATAATCGCGTGGAATCATTACAAGAGGTAGAAAAGGAAAACAGAACTGGGTATTATGTTGCAGAGGGAAACAATTTTTGAACTCTTGAGAATTTCAGAACTGTTTGCAAACAATAAAGCAAGTACTGACACATTCAGTCCTTTCTTCTGACATGCGATATAGCTTCATTTGTACAATAAATGTGTAATTGTTGCCAGTTTAAGAATTATTATTTCTATTACTATGGCTACCAAAGCTATTCAACTGATTCACACAACCACTTGACAACTGTGGCTTTTAGATCTTACTGCTGTTACATTACAGGAGACTTTTAAACAAGAAAGGCTTAGGAGAAAATATACTTTGGATAAATTCTAGCTATGTTCTCTCTCTCTCTCTTTTATAATCTGTTCTCAGTCACATTGGAAACTACTTTTCTTTTTCTTTCATTGATGTTTTAGGTTAACCAGCCATCAATTGATTAATTTTTGCTCAAACAGAATAGAATATGGTTCAAAATAAAGGAAGAAGTGTTATGAAACTGCACATAGACCATAATTTGGAAGAAATTTGGTTTTCTTTGCTCATGCCATCATTTCAGAGAACACTTCAATTGGATGTACATTTCTCAAGAGAAACTCCAAGTTAATTTAGATTTAACTACGTCTGAGCTATGATAAATGAATCCAGCAAAATACACTATTTTTTGCTGACTATAGTATTTTAGTGTTAGTTCTTCCATATGCTTTTTCTTTATTTGCAGCTCAAGCTAAATAAATGCCAATATCGACCTTGAAAGAGTCATCATAAAGAACCACTGTGTGGGTTATAATACAGTATATATACTTCTCTCATCCTACATCCAAACAGCATTAGATGCTTGGAGTTAGTAAATGTGCTAAAATCTGCCTAAGTAAATACTGCATGTCCATATGCATTCAATTGTGAAATAATGAGAAGTGATCATCTATTGACAAAAAGAAACTGCTATATACATTTTGAAATAAAATACATGAGTCTTGACCAGTTTGCAAACTAATCTTGGGAATTCTTCGAATGAATGCTGAATCCGGATATGAATTAGTACCTATACCATGATTTCTTTTCTAACAGTTTACAGCAATTTACAGAGTTAAGTGGATTGTAATTTAAAGTTGGGTTTTCTAATTCTGTATTTTCAGAAAGTCTGAAAGACTAAACTAGCAGGAACGTAGCTGTTACGGAATCCTATTTTTTAAATACTCCTACCTCAATAAAAGGGACACGGTGGCTCAGTGGCTAAAACACTGAGCTTGTCAATTGAAAAGTCAGCAATTCAGTAGTTTGAATCCCTAGTGCCACATAATGGGGTGAGCTCCCGTTACTTGTCCCAGCTTCTGCCAACCTAGCAATTTGAAAGCAAGTAAAAAATGCAAGTCGAAAAATAGGGACCACCTTTGGTGGGAAGGTAACAGCGTTCCGTGCACCTTTGGCATTTAGTCATGCCGGAGATGTCTTTGGACAGTGCTGGCTCTTCGGCTTTGAAACAGAGATAAGCACTGCCCTCTAGAGTCAGGAACAACTAGCACATATGTGCGAGGGGAACATTTACCTTTTACCTCAATAAAACACAATCCCAATGCCCAATGGGGCAACTGTGGAAGAATTCTGTTCCAGATTCCACCAACCAAACTGAGAAAGGTAATTCATAAACCACACAGTAGGCCGTAACAGTTTCTTAGCTGTCTCAATAGATTTTTAGAGCTCAGATTGTAAAGTCTTCTAAAACTCCAGAATTTGCCTCTGTTGTCCCTAAGGAGATACGCTTCAGATGGTGTCCCCGTGGCAGGCAGGTAAGACTCTGGCATTTGACAGCTGGGAACAAATTCACCAGGGGCCTGCATTTTCCTGTGCCTTACAGAAATACAGCAAGTTGTGTATTAGGGCCCAAGCAATCCATGGATTTCTTTGGCTTTAATGGAAGCCATGCATCAATGTTGTTCATTAAAGCAGCCTAACTTTTCTCAGACTTCCCTCGAAGTCTGGAAATAAAATGCTTTTTCTTTAAGAATTGGATTAGCTTTAGTGGCTAGATTCCTCAAGGCAGGAACATCTCTTTTTTTTTTTCAGACTCAAGCAAGCCTGAAAAAAAAAACCTCAGACTATTTAATGAACAGTGGAGAAGAGCTGCGTTTATACTAGTGTGGCTTTAAAACCTGTTTCCTTTGTTTTCTAAAAACAAATGTCATACTATTTTTGGATTTCAGCAATGCCACCAAAGTCTGCAATGGTTTATTTCACGTAAAACCCAACAAACTACCTGAAATATAATATTCGGGTGGGTGGGGATAAAGAAAGACCCTAAATAGAAGTAGAGAGTTTGGGCACAAAGTAATATAAAGATTTGCAAGAAGAAGAAGAATATATGAAAAATCCCTGGTGATCTGATCTAAGACTGATTGTTCCCAAAGGTGCTGCCATGCTATTTTTTTGTTAAGAACTCAAAACTGCTAAACCTCTGATGAATAACAGTGTAGGAATCGCATCATTGTTTGTTCCTAACCCATCCTTAGCCTCCTTTGAGATGATGGAGGAGTTTTCTGAGAAAGTTTCTGCCTCTGTAAACGTAATAGGCTTCCTGAATTGATCATTTATGCAGTCAGGTCTGAAATACTGCATATATCGGTGAGCAGAGCAGAGCTTTACGAAATTTTTCAGATCATGGCTCTTGCTAGTTTAAAGAAAACAAAAACCCTACAAGCCTGTTCAACAGATAAACCTCCATGACAGGGCTGTCAAACTCATGGCCCACGAGCCGGATGTGCACTAGCCATGCCCATGCCTGTTTAGTGAAGAGAGAAAATGTCCTGATAATTCATGTGACGTCGCCATGATGATGCGAGTTTGACACCCCTGCTCTATGGATAGAAAATAGGCTGTGTCCAAGTGAAGTTTTGTTTTTATACTTATATCCCCCCTATAAAATTCTTGTAGGCCTTGGTTCTGCAGAACACAATTAGAAAAAGTCTGAATTGAGAATAGCTTTCTTTCGATCATTTTATCTGTAAAAAACCAGGTGTGTGATGTGAGATTTTTTGGGGGTAGAAAGCAAATCATTTTGATATGAAGAGAGTTTATAAAAACACCAACTTTTTATTAGCAAAAATAGTTTTGCATTTACAACCGAAAAGTAAAGGTAATAAATAAAAATAATCATTACCTGTTTGTTCCAATCATTTGACATATTTACTGTGTTGTGGATTTATATTTCTACATGCTATATCCATCTATTTTATGTATTTGCTTTGACAACAGAACCATTTGTTATTCAACTTGCAGTTCTACATTGACACATATTTGACAACCATAAGAGTACAGAATTTCCTAGAGAAATTACAATGGAACAGAAAAGTGAAGGCCCAAGCATAAATTATAAGTGAAAAATATCAAGGTTATCTACTGCAGATTCACCTCAGTAGGAAAGCAGGCTGCATCATTTTGTACCACTGAAGCTTTTCAAAAGGTATTAGTGGTGTTGTCTGCTCTTGAGAAATCAACTATTGGGTTGGGTCCCTGAAAGCAGTGACAGCAGTTCTATCTAATCTCACAAACTGGACCTCTGTCAGCATATGGAGATAGAGCAGGTCAGGAAACAGACCATGCACAGGTTACAGGAATGTTGTATTGTTAAAGGGTATAATAACAGAAAACAACCAGTTATGCTTATTGGTTAAAAGCACCGGGCTGGAAAACAGGAGATTGTGAGTTCTAATTCTGATAGTTGACTAACTTTGGGCCAGCCACTTTCTCTTAGCTCTAAGAATAATGCAATGGTAAAATGTTTGTTGTCAACAAAACTGCATGGACATAATAATGTAGAACCCCTGACTTGAAGGCACCAAGAAACAAAACAAACACCCCAAAACAGAAACTTTACAATCTGCCAGAGTTTCTCTCAGTTCTTCTTACACCAACCAGACTTTAGGCAGAATTGAGTTTGTTTGTTGTGCCTTCTCCCTTCTCAAGAGCAAGTGTTTTCTTATTTTGCCTTAACTGTTCCTGCATAAGTTATTTACAGATTCCTCCTTTGTTTGTTCGTTTGTTCGTTAGTCTATCAACTTTCTATTAAAGAAAAAGATTGTAAGTTTGTGACTTAAAAGAAGCAGAATCCCAACCTCTCTCCAAATCGTTACAGGCAGTCCTTGTCTGATTACCACAGTTGGGATCCTCAACTTGGTCATTAAGCAAAGCAGTTGCTAAGTGAAACTGCAACTACGCCTATAATCGTATTTCAGCTTTTCTTTGTTTTAAAGACTTACAAAGGTCATAAGTGTGGGCATTGGCTGCAAATTCATTGCTGTTTCAGGCAGTTGCTTAACAAAGACTGTCTGTATCTCAGATTTATTAATTTAAAACCAGTAAGTTTGCCCTTAATTATAAGAACCAATGATACTGATTATAGAGTTGCAGTTCATTCAAAAGGAAATTCACACTAAATAACTTCAATGCATGGTGTTGTTTAAGCTATTTATTTGTCTATTTTACAGTTTTTATAACCCAGGTCAAGTTCTAGATATATTGTAACAGAATAAAATAGAAAAACAACAATAATAATCCTCCAACTGATGGGTGCTAGTAACATTATATTAAGATTGAAAGCTTGGGGGATAAAGCAGCATGTGTCATGTACCCAGGGTGTTTTGGAGGGTCTCTCCCTGTATTATCCAATTTTCTGCTGATAGCATTAAACCCCCCTGAAAGTTTACAGATCTTTTTATTAATGTAACTTAACAATGTAGAACAAAGGGAAGGTTTAGTATAGTATAGCACTTGTTTAACAGAGGAATAAATGAACTTTTATTAGATATACTGTAGGTTTTGAAAACAGTTACAATTATTTCTGCAAACTAACTATACAATGTACAGGTCCTGAAACTATTCCTGATTCATCCTCTCCTATATCCCTTGCATCCCCTCAATATTTTTTTTATTTTAATTCCTTTCTCTTGCCAGAATATAACTTGGTGCCCAGTGTTGCTATCTTCTGATCCACTAATTCTCCACAGCTATGGAGCACCCACCAGTAATGGCGGACCACTGCATACTTCAACTCAACAGGGAGACCTGAGGCTTTTCCATCCTCTTAACTGGTGCCTTAATCCCCTTCCCTCAGCACATGCATCAGTAAGAAAGAGAAAAAAGAGAAGCAGAATACTTTATATGTCACATTCTTGCCCAATATGGAGAAGGGATTATATTGGACAAAGAAATCATATTTTGGGATAAAATTTATAATCGATTTAAAAAACCACTAAGACTGGTGATAAGCACTCAAAAACTTTTGTCAATAAATAACTCAAGAAATCTACATCCAGGAAGGGAATTTACTGAAAATTTTAACTGACAAAGGACAAGCTGTTATTAATCTGGATTCACAGATCAAGCACAGTTCCGGTATTAATCAGAAAGGCAAAATCTAGTCACATAATTGTACTGAGTAAAGTATTGCTGTGGAACTGATGAATAAAGTGCATTGGACAGAGTGGGGGCAAATTGTTGGACAACAATCTAATGAAAATCACCACTGCAATCAGCACAGCTTGCACTGTCTGACTGGTCTTTCCCAACATTAATTGAAGTGGAATAAGAAAGCATGGATCGAGGGCAGATAAAACCAGTTCTGCATCACTTACTTACAAGAGAGAATGGATGCCATTTTAGCAGCATACACGCTGCCATAACTAAAGGGAATTTACTAGATAGAACTATAAGTGATTTAGAAGCCCAAACTGGTTGAATGATTAAACTTGGGTGGTTTTTTTTTTTTAAGTGTTTCTCTGAAACAATTTGAGAATAAAACAACTGAAGCAAATGCAGAGGAGATTCTGTGGACAAAAAGTGCAAATAATGGCAATAGTTGGCAGTTTCTAAATTGCAGAAAAGGGACAATGTACAGTATCTGCTGAAAGAAAAAACAATACTAGCTGGACAGAAAAGAATGTGACTTAGAAGAAAAGAATTGGTGAGAAATATGGAGACAATGTTTTTAATCAGAAATTAGATGCTTTTAGGGGTGGTACAGAAAGCAGCATGAGATAAAAGGTTAACAATTTTAAAGGGCCACATAGAAAGATTAAAACCTCTCTAACTATACAAACCCCTGACACTCTTGTTAAAACAATAACAGAAAGCTACATCATCAATAGAGTTCACCTAACTTCCTGGCCTAAAGACCAGGGGAAATAGCCAGGTCTTTAAAGCCTTACAAAGGCTAACAGAGTCTGGGCCAGAGGTAGTATTCAGCCAGTTCTGGCAGGTTCTGGAGAACTGGTAGTGGAAATTTTGAGTAGTTCGGAGAACCGGTAAATACAACCTCTGACTGGCCCTGCCCCCATCTATTCTCTGCCTTCTGAGTCCCAGCTGATCAGCTAGGTCTTCTTTTGTTGCCCTGCAAGGGAGAATGGAGCTGGAAAGCAGGTTAGTGAGGTGGGGAGGGAATGGAGATTTTACAGTATCCTTCCCCTGGAGTGGGGTGGAAATGGGGATTTTACAGTATCCTTTCCCTGCCATGCCCACCAAGCCACGGCCACAGAACCGGTAGTAAAAAAAATTGAATACCATCACTGATCTGGGTCATTGGAAATCTGAGGAGATGCTATTCCAAAAGGCAGGTATTGTTGACAGAAAGATACAACTTTGAGGTCCAAAAAGGTGACATAGAAGAAACTTGGATTATGCCCTCCCTTTAAGATTTGATAGACTAAGTTAAAACAATGGGGACATGAACTTCTGCACACAAAAAAAACCCTGATCCTATGCCATGTAGTGCCTTATAGGTGGTCACTGACACGTTAAATTGGATCCGGAGGCCTACTGGGAGCCAGTGCAGCTCATGGAGAAATGGTACTATATAAGGATATTGAGAGATACAAAAAACTAACTATGGCATTATGTTCTGGACCACTTTTGAATGCTGTTTAAGGATGCCCTCGTACAGCACATTTTTTTTCTTCTGTTCAATTATGTTCAAGTCTCGGAAAGTGCTTGGCAAGTTCTTGTAGTTTTCTTGGCAAAGTTTTTCAGAACTAGTTTGCAATTTCTTCCTTCCTAGTGAGAGCTGACTCCATGGACAGGACCCTTCAGGTTGAAAAATGGGCACAACTAGTCCATAAGACAAACCTATGCAAAGAGTCCCAAAAGCCATGACTGTGACCTGCTCTTCAAGCAGGAGCCTTGAGTCCAGAAGGATCTTCAAATCTCTGATGGGGCAAGTGTCCCTCATACAATATTAATGATGGAAAAGCTCCAGAGCTCAGGGGCTTTAAAACCCACAACTGTTCAGTCTTGCCAGAATTGAGTTGAAGCCTATTCACCACTATCCAGATCCCTATGGCCTTCAACCACTGAGAAAGAACTTTGGCACTCAACTATGTGCAATTGGGCATCATCAGCAACTGATGCAACCACATACCATGTTGATATACAGCTCCTCCTATGGTTTGATATAGATGCTAAATAGAAGTGAGATGAGAATAGAAGCCTGATATAGCATCCCATATAGCAGACATATAGTAGACAGCTTCCTTGCCCCCAACAACAACTGGAACTGGCCTAGAGAAAGGATGAGAACTGTAAAACTGCGCCTCTCATTCCAAATCCCATGAGCCACTCCAAAAGGTTACCATGACTGATGATATCAAAGGCTGTTGGGAAATCAAGGAAGGCCAAGAAAGATGCACTACCTCTATCCCACCAGAGATCATCAGTAAACTTGATCAATGCAGTCTCAGTACTACAAGCAGTCATGACTTCTAATTGAGAGAGATCCAGGTAATCTAACAATAAAGTAATCTTCCCAATCATAAAGATTTCTCTGAGGTATGCAACCCTATTAGCATAAATTATAAATCTACAGCAATCTACATGGAACTCTCCAGGAAGTTTCCTAGACAACAGTATGGATTGTGGTTTTACCATTTGTCTTTTTCCAGGATCCTTTTAAAAAAAAAACTTTCATATTTATCCTAAAGCTCTGGGACTTCCTATTGCCTGCTAAAATCTGTTGGGAAGGACAGTGGAAAACCTGACATTT
>JAOYMU010000002.1:2110606-2122239 GCA_025802295.1 Psammodynastes pulverulentus | reverse complement strand
CTCTGAAGTTTAAGCCGTTCCAACTCCGATGCCTACCTCGTGTGGCATCATCTGGCTCCCTCGTCGCCGCAGGCCGCCGCGAAATCTTTTAAAAAGCCCCGGCTCCTCTGGGCACAGTGGCTTAGACGGCGACCATGGCAATGGCCGCTGCCTGACTCCTCCAAACCCCGCCGAACCTGGGACGCGTCAGCATCGGTCCACCAGCCCTGGAATTTGGCTGGGGACCCCTGACGAGCTGTCTGTAAATGGCAGGTGCCCTTTCCAGGGCGCCTGGCCCCTGGGGGCCTCAGCGGCGTTTGGATTCGGCCGCTGGGGGCAAAGAGAAAGCCCTGCAGACGTCCATTGCCGCTGGAAGCCGGAAGTCGAGACTAAAATATAAAGCATTTTAAAGTACTATATGCAAAAGGAGAAGGGCTCAACTAAGCTGGAAGGATGGAAGGCTAGATGTTTCAAACTTCCTTTCTCAAAAGTCCCCCTAAGTCTTTTCACTCTGACCCCATCTGTTGCAATACAGCTGCTTGGTTTTGACTGCTGCCATCACCTACCAATGTGTCACACTTGGCATCTTTCCCCAGCCCCATTATTTAAAAGAAATTGGCTTCCTTCTCTAATGCAACTTGCTTGTAGCACAGAGTTGTGTAATGAGATAGTTCAGCCTATTATCCACCTACCCCCATTCCCCAACTTAGGGGAGAAATCAATCTCACAACCAAAAACATAAGATACACTACATGAAACTCAATTTACAGCAACACATGCAATGCTATCCACTATAATCAATGAGCTAGGATGGAAATTTTATTTACAAATTAGCATTCAACTCTCAAGAAGTTAACAAAAACAAAATAAAACTTCTTAGACACAATCTGACATTAGACATAATGCCTTTCTTGTACAAACTGGTAGGAACAAGAGGCAATAAGATTGAAGTACGGTAGCATACGGACAAATAAAAATTCTCCTTACTGTAGGCAAACCGGATTACTTATTTCTTCCTAAATAGAATCCTCCTGAAGCAAAAAAAAATAAAAAAATCCTCTGATACACCCCACTAGTTTTCCCAGCTCAGGTACAATAACTTCTTCTGTTCCCTGGAGTTCTGTCCCTCTAGTATTTTAAAGCTTTATCCTATCCTGGAGAGAGAGTGATTGGGTGATCTTGCAAAAACATCTCTGCCTACTAAGTGACAAACAACATCTTTTCCGGTTGGACTGAAATTCAGACACTGGGTGGCTGTCAGTGAATGCAGATGGACGTCTGCATCCTGCACATACACTTCACAACGAAACTGAACCTTCATCCTGACAACTCACCATCCTCCACTGAAAGACCAGGAAAATGAAATTTCAGGGCTAAGAGATCCTTATATTTTTATAGCTGTAATATTCACATTCAACTAGAATGCCAGAACAGTTCTCTGAACAATATTTTCTAAAGCTGCATGAGGTTGTGCCCATATATTCACAAGAATAATGTATACACATATGCAGCTTATTGTCCTGGGAATCCAGAAAAAATGAATTAGGGATTTATCAAGCCACTGCATATATGCTTTAAAGCTTGATTTATATAGTAGCTTAATTTTATATCTATTTTGTTCACATATTTGCAAAAACATAGGTCTGCTTACAAGAATGTTCATCCACCTGTACTGAAAGGGCCTTCTTCTACCTACCTCTATTGTTGTCCATTGAACAGAACAATGCTTTTCAGTCTCAACAGCATGGAACCTAGCAAAATATCTTTAAGTATTCCTTGGTGTTCTTCACTATTCAATCCTAGCTGTCCAAGGTTGATTTATTGAACCAAGTAAGACCTATATACAATATACTTTTAAATAAAGAACTGTGGTACTATTTGTTAAATAGTTTACCTTAATACATAGATCTAGCTTTGACCAACCTCTTGCAGCAGTGTTTTTTGTGTCCTGAGGTGCCTCAAGACTCTCTCACGAGTCAGTGAAATCAAAATTATTTGCCAGAAGATTGAAGATATTTGCAAAATAAACAAACAAACAAACAAACGTCATTCCTCTCACATTTATTTTTTATTTGTTAAAATATATTGGATTTTTATTTTTTACAATTCTATGTTAATATCTAATGGGTTTAATATTGTTATATTTACATGAGTCAATAATGTTCTATAAATGGATCCTTTTACATTTTTAGCACAGTAGATATTGATAAATATAGCCCCCACACGCAAAAAACTTCTTTTTCAAAAAGTGGGATGGGATCCTGAGAGAAAAATGCTTAAGAAACACTGTTCGGGATTTTATTTACTTACTTTATTTGTTATTATTTTATTTACTTATGATTCTGTACCTTTCTAATTTCTTTGTAGTCTTCTTTCAGTCTTCTTCAATGAACAGTTCCTTATAATTTGGTTTGTTGCCTTACTTGGTTATTTCTGAACTTTTATATTGCTAATGGTTGCGTGTTACTACTGTTTGAGTTGTAGAGCAAGAGATCACTCACTGATGGGATCAAATTCACCAGTTTCCTATCTCTGGTAAGACTAAAGGGTGGTGACAAATACAGGGAGTAGAAAAGAAGAAAGTATATATTGCCAGTGAGTTGCCGTACACAAAAATGGCTGTTTTGTTTTCTATAACTGAATTCACATAGTCCAAAATACTTCCAGGTGATGCAGCCTACACTTTCAATGAAGATACAATAAGCCATGGGACATAACATGTGACCTAGAGAAAGTGACTAGATACAGCTGCAAATTCCTGGTGACAATTCCCTTGGGCCCGGGAATGAGAAAATGTATCACTGCAATTGCATTGCAACTGTACTGAGATTGCCCCCGGTCATCTATTACATCTTTCATGTGACTGCAAGCATGTGGTTAAGGACAAGCCAAGCTGCATTAAATGCAAGTTTTTGGGACCATAGACAATTCAGATGATTAAGAAGAAACTGTTACATCCAGCTCACATACTAAATTCCTTCACCTAAGATAATAATACAAAATAAAATATGTATAATTTTTTTAAAATATGCAAAAGAAACAAGTGGATTATTTTACCATTCATATTAAAAACAACGAGGCACCAGGAAAAATACTGTTTGTCAACAAATATATATCATCATGCCTGCACATGCAACAAAACAGACTGTGGTGCCTGTTCAACATAACATACATATGTGTATTTCCAATTCTAGCAAATATATAAAAGGCAGGTATATTCCAAATATTCTGATTACCACAGTAATGGCAAAATGCCTTTGGTTTATTATCCAGTAGACCCACTGCATAATTAAAATTAAAGGAATATTTCAGTTAACATACACACTGTCAACATCAGAAGCTATAAATCACCAAAGAAGTTTCAAGACTTTTCAATATGCATAGTCCTTTTTTAAGATTTGAAAACTAACACTAATTCCATGTATAGTTCTAATGTAACCAGAGGGCTTACTTCTCTTGGAAAAGAAAGGAAAATCTGATTGTATAGAACACAATATAAGTTAATGGAATATTACACCAGCTAAAATTGCTATTGACATTGATATTCAGGACCAGTCTTCCCTGGCAGAAAACATGGATCTTATATATGAGATTCCAAGACCAAACAAGGATTCTGGGAACACTGGAAAAAGCATCTTCTGAATCACTGGACAGTAACTGCCAGCCAAAATAAGCAATATCACATTAAAAAAACATATTTTTTTAAAAAGGTTATATTTTAATATAATATATTTACATATTAAATATTTTAACTAATAAAATATTAAAACTTGATTATATTTTAATTGAAATCAGGTGTATATTTTAGAACTACAAATAAAGCTTTTTTTTTAAATAACCACAAGGCTAGTTGTTAACTTAATAGTACATAAGCAGGATTGTTACTTTCTATTCTGAGTCAATGTCTCTATTAAATAAACTGAATTAAAGGAGGGATTTTTTTTTTATGTCAATCAAGAACCAATCTTATTATTTTTCATAAACAATATTTAGAGTTAGCCTATCACACACAGGCATTTCATTGTCATCAGATGAAAATAAACTGATCTAATCTTCCAAGTAACTTATCATACCTCTGATCTACCAGTCATGGACATTTAATTTTGCTTGCCACTTTGTTTTGTGAAGGTGGGACTGGGCCAAGGCACAGTGAAGTTGAAAGGAACAACACTGGAAAAAAGAACAGAAGACAAAATGGTCCAATGCACAGCTTCCTATATTCCCATATTTAATCTTACAAAGTACCTCAGGTGTTGTTGAAAGAAAAAAATATGCAAGATTTATACAATTAAAGAAAGGGACACTGGCTTCACTATAAGATTTAGTACAAATAAATGAATTAATGGTCGATATGCATTATTCTATTGTATATCAGGGCTGTCAAACTTGCAGCCCGTGGACCGGATGCATCACATGCTGGCCACGCCCACACCCGCTTCAGTGAAAGGGAAAAAGTCATGATACATCATGTGATGTCACCATGACACTGTGAGTTTGACACCCCTGATTCTATGTGGAATAGTAGGAAATGTGATTTAAATAAATGAAGTTGAGAATAAAAGGAACACTTAGTGAATGATTCAACACCTACCAGGGCATTCAGACAATGATAGGTGATATTCTTCTTTGTGTTTTTTATAAGGTGTTTATAAATAAATGTATAAGGAATGCTTTTAGTAATGGCAGAGCTATATTGATTAAAGACACGAATGTGTGTCTTTTATATGCAGCCAAAGCTGTGTGTCTGTGAACCTGAATGATTTCCAGTGAATGTTAGACAGAATGTATAATGCAGCTAGGAGTAAGGATCTGAAAATAAATACATAAAAGACCAAAGTAATTGTGTCTGACAGAAAAAATGAAGTAAAATAGCAGGTAGATAATTTGTATATTTAGGATGTTTTCTAAAGATGAAGAAATGGATGTAGAAATATTAAGGCATGCAAATGGAATTAAGTATCTCATTCGGGGAAAGCGTATTTATTTTTAAAATGGCTGATTCTTCCCACTTCATTGTAAAAGCACTAAGCTTAAAATTTAGGTTCACTCCTCTGCTCAGTCTAAAAATGCATAATTGTATTATAAATGCAACTTAAGGAATCCATACAGTTTAAGATGTTGGAAAGAGCACTTGAAGTTTTAACTATACATCAGAAGAATTTTTCAGGAAGCCATAATTATGAGCTGGCAGTATTATTTGACTACATAAGTACATAGCAGGATTAGAAACACTATCATCATCATTTCATAGCTGATATATATGAGGCAGGGAAACCTAATTTTGGTTACATATAATCATTTTCCAAAGTCTTTGATTAAGAGTTCAAACCTGAACTTTTTAATGCAATATCATCTGAAATACTAGGCGGGGATAGTAAAGAGTTTTCTACTGTTTTGGATTAGAATATAGAATAACAAAGTTGGAAGGGACCTTGGAGGTCTTCTAGTCCAACCCCCCTTGCTCAGCCCGAAACCCTATACATTTCAGACAAATAGTTGTCCAATTTCTTCTTTAAAACTTCCACTGTTGGAGCAATTACGACTTCTGGAGGCAAGTCGTTCCACTGATTCATTGTTCTAACTGTTAGGCAAGTTCTTAGTTCTAGGTTGCTTTTAGATTTCGAGAGTAATCTAGTAAAAAGTAATCTAAATTTCTAGATTACTTTTTAGTAATCTTAATAATCCAGTCAAAAGTTTAAGGTATATAAGCAGAGAAGGGAACACATTTTATTTATTTATTTTATTTATTATCACATTTATACACCGCCCTATCTCGGGAGACTCGGGGCAGTTCACAACAGAAACAAACAACATCGTTCAACTAAAATATCCGATCGATTAAAATTCAACGTCTAATTTTAAAATCCCCTATTAAAACATATATACACACAGGCTTACTCATCAATGTACATTAATATAGTGAAGAACTTGATTAAAATATCTATAATTCAGAAACACACCCCTCCAAAAACAAAGCTTCATATATAGCTTCAGTTGAAGGGTTGAATGGTAACTATTCCTCTTCAGCCTTTAAACTAATACCTTGCCCATAAACAGTACCTGTTAAGATACCGTTTAATTTTTTTGCCACTTAACTTCAATGCCCAAAGATGGTAACCAAAACAGTCCTGTCCTCAAATCTTCCATGCACCTGTTTATATAAACTAATATGATCTACAGCTTATTTTAGGATTCAGGACAGGTGTTAACTTCTGAAACACACACAATTTGTGTTCTGAAAAAGGTAAGAATACTGACCTTGCAATTTTAAGGTATACAATACATGCTAGGGTATGTGCCTTTAAGAAATATATTTTGTACATTCAGTATTTCAGTTGGAGCATAACACTGCATTTTCTTGTGCTTTGCTATAATTTTAAAAGAAAATGTATCTTAACCCCTATTTATTTTTAAATGATGGTAAAATATTTAATATGCCTAAAATGTAAGATATGAAGTAACAAACACATCTGTCAACTCATATCATCAAACAACACTTATTGTGCAGCCATAGTTATTTTTAGTCCCCACTTGCTGAGAATCCTAGACAAGGTTTTCAATTATTATTTCATGCATAGATAGCCTCATTCAGGCCTTCTGTCTCACTGGAAAGGGTACAAAACAAGTTTCTTAGGATCTTATTCCAGGTCCCATGCTGTGTCTCAAATGTGATTCTACATTGCCGTTCGACACAGTGTTTAGAATTACAATATTGCAAGCTGAATCTGCCCACAGTCAGGAGTTTGATCCAGTCTGGATCAAGCTGGACTCAGCCCTCCATCTTTCCAAGGTCGGTAAAATGAGGATCCTGATTGTTGGGGGCAATATAGTGACTCTATAGTGTAAACTGTTTAGAGAGGGCTGTAAAACATTATGAAGCAGTATATGTCTAAATGCTATTGCTACAGTGGTGAAATCTTAGTACGGCGCGCAACCGCACGAGAGGTACTAGGGCCCATTTGAACGAGTTCGTGGAGCCCCTATAAACTCACACCCCATGCCCACCTTCTGGACCCAGTCACTGGTCACTCGCTCCCACCCACGCCATGCCCACGTCCTATATATAGTTTTCTGGCCACGCAATCAGGTCAACCCTTTCCTAATCACCTGAAAGAAAGGTAAGCGCTTACCACTAGCCAGTCCCCAACCGCAAACAGCCCCCTGCCCTGGGCCTGCCACCCCACATATTTTGATTTAATATGCATTGGGTCATGGCTGACATTGACTTGGCTCCCACCCAGTCACATGCCCACCAAGCCACGCCCACTAAGACATGCCCACCAAGCCATGTCCACAGAGCCTGTAGGGAAAAATTTTACATTTCGTGCCTGTATTGCTATTACTAAGTGCTATTGCTACATTACAAAGGTGCATTTATACCTTGTAAGACTGGATTTAGTGTCTGGAAACATATTTTCCCACAATGGACTCAACTATTCTTCTCTCTGGACAATCTAACTCCTCAAGTTCCTTCTGATAAATTCATTTCCTCCTAGGAGTTCTGGTGATATATGAAAAACTGGAACTTTTTTTTTGTCTTAACCCAAGGGTGCATGTTGGTACCAGAACATACAGCAGAGACAATTAAGCAATGTTTCAAGGATGTTGATATTCAAACAGACTTGATGTCTGTCCACAAAGACTAATTTTTAGAATGCCTTGCACTCCTTACACACCTGCTACATATTTAAACCAAAGCTCTGTTTTAAAATTCAGGACACCCCTAAACTTAGCATGGTTCAATGAACTTCTGTCAGCATTTTTAGACCGGAGATATAAAGGGATTCCATTAAATCCAGACTCTGCTCATACGGTGAAGGAGTCATAAACATCTCCAAATACGCCTTACTGTATTGTCCATTTTATGCCAACACTCTCCATGAGTTGCTAATTCCACACCTAATTAAATATCCTGGCCAATCTGATCAGTTCTGTTTAAATCTCTTACTCTCAAATTAAAATGACTCTGTTTTCTAATGTGTTGGCGAATTCTGTCATCTAATATGTAAGATGCACAGCAGTTTGACTGAAAAATCTGTTGCTTAACTAGATAATCCATGTCAATTTTATGCATCCAAATGTTTTATGGACTGGTCATTGGCTTAAATAAAGATCTGATACTGATATCCTTGTATATAGCCCCCAATAACATAGTGCTGTACTTGCTATCTCCAAATATAAAAATGGTATTAATGTCTAGAACCAAAACTGTAGATGACCCACCCATGTAGATTACATATTCTCACATGCATACAATAAATAATATCAATACAATAATAAACTAATGTAAAGGCTCTGGAAGTGGCAAGGAGTAGAATTTAGTAAAATAATTATTCAAAAGAGATAATATTAAACATAGTGTATAATCTCAAATCAGTGATATCAGTTGTAGGGAGTTAGCAAGGAAATTACCTGTAAAACTAGCAATTATTTTGGAACAGCAGTGAGAAAATTCAAAGATTCCAAACAACTGGGAAAGGTAATGGATGAATTGCATTATAAGGAAGGATTAAAAGAGATTAAATCCGTATAATTTGGATAAGTGTCAAACAAAGCATGAATATGAAAAATACTTCAAAGGAAAACCAGTAAAAAAAATAATAATTATGCAGATTGTACAAGGATGGAAGAAGAAAAAATAAGGATTGCAAAATGCACGGGAAGTTTCCATGATGACATCAAACTATTTGATACTTTTTATTGGCCAACGTAATTAAAACTAAACTGCAATATAAAAACTGCATCATGCAAGAAAGACCATCAGATTGGATATGAAAGTACAGAACTGTAAAAACATGAGAGGAAAAATGTACCTGGGGTAATTTAAGACGTGCTTAGGGAACTGTTTCAATTATAGGTTTTCTAAGTTTCCCAGTATGCAAATAATAATGGGAACTCATAAGGAAGATAATTTTTACATAATACTTCCAAAACTACATAAGGAAAAGATACTGGTCATCGTAAAAAAACCAATGTGATATTACAGAAATCAGCAGAATATGAAGACATTAATGAAGATAAAGTACAAATAGATCACAATTCAGTCCAAATTTTATGTTAAGTGAGAAATTTGTTAAGTGAATTTGTCCCATTTTTTCTTTCATTTAACATATTTGTTAAATGAATCACTGCAGTTTTTAAATTAGTAACATGGTTGTTAAGTGAATCTGAGTTCTCCATTGACTTTGCTTGTCAGAAGGTCCTGAACACTGCAGCCGTCATAAATGTGAGTCAGCTGCCAAGCATCTGAATTTTAATCACCTGACCATGATCATAATTGTGAAAAACGGCCAAAAGCCACTATTTTCAGTGCCACTGTAACTTCCAACAGTCACTAAATGAACCGCTGTAAATTGAGGACTACTTGTATACTTACTATGTTTAAGTTGTGATGAAAAATGTGTAAACATAACAGGTAATCCTGATTTGCAGAAAGTTCACCAATAATTTGCCAATCTGTAAAATTGGGGTTAGGGAGAATTATTGCATTGCAGGCCAATTTTCTGAATCTGTTTTTAAATTCTTGTTCAATGATGCTAACCTAAAAATGACATCTGGTGGATAATCTTAATACGGCAAGAACTAGCAAGTTTCAGACTGTAAGATTGATGTCTGACTGGGTGATTTGAAATTTATTCCAGTTTCAATCCAACCGATAAAAGTAACCATGATAGCATAACAAATTGAAAAGAAATTTGTAGCTTCAATGCATGCTTGGATTAAAGACTGTCCAAATTCAATATTATTATGAAAAACTGTTAAGAGGGAGAAAGCAAGGTAAGAGTTCAATATGAATAACTACTTAAATGCTATTGATTTAAATGAAACAGAAGTGCATTGGTGGATTACAGCTAAATATATGTTAATAAATAATAGGAGAATATGGCAAGCAAAATAGTTGGGAACTTATGGCACAGATCAATAAGCCAGGGTCTTCAAATGTCAAACTATATCAGATTCCTCCCAGACCTCTCCAAATAAAACACAAAACTATACACAGACTTGCAAAATTAATTAAAACATACCCAAACCCACTGTGTATTTGATATATTTGATATATTTTCTTACCAAATGGGAAACATCAACCTTACAAAATGCCATTTAACAAAGGGTTTGATCCGTGCTTCTTTTTAAAATATATCATAATTAGAATAAATAATTTTTAAATCTATTCAGATGATTTTGGGCCAGGCACACTGTCTCAACCCAATCCATCTCCCAGGATGGTGGTTGTTGTGGGGAAAATAGGAGAAGGAGGAAGAAATATCCAGCATGTTCTCTACCTTGAATTATTTATAAAAATAATAGAGGCAGGATAAATATAAATAAATAATTCTCCCTAACCCCAATTTTACAGATTGGCTCACAATTTTTTCAGTCTAAAGGAGGACATAAATATGGAACATAGTTAACCACAACTATCCCTTTGTCTTTTCCTATAGTCTCCCTCAAACATATTTTGCCTCTACAGAAAGGAGGCAAAATCCTCTAATATCCTCTCAGCAGTCAGAGAGTCCCCTAAAACAAGACTTCAGATTTCACTGCCCCAAGCCTGCAGTTAAAGAAATCTACAATAGAGAGATAAGTTCTATCTATAAAGAAATAGAATCTTATGTGTTATAAGGATTGCAGACCAGACATCTGAAAAATTTGAAATAAAAAGGCAAACAGGCCATTATCACAAAATCTGAAACATAAAATATGCTTAGTAGTTTCATGTATTAATTGAAGTATCTTATACAGATACAGTCACTTCTGGTTTAAGTGACAAGCATTACCAATACTTGGTTCTGATCTCTATCATATTTTATTCAAAATTGCTGCCATCACCACTTACAGTAGCTACACTGAATAGCTACTACAATTCCATGGTGTTAAATTGAACCCTATACTACTGAAAATAAGCCATTCAGAATCTGGTCACTGCTTTAGTGCCTTGGAAAGTTCTGCATATCCACAAATAAAGGTTCATTCTAAAGGTTCACATGAGAATTCTTTAATATTCCTACTTGCTTCCAAGATTCTGGTGAAGTTAAATGAGATTTGAAGAATATCTGTTATTTTCTCAATCCCAGCATATATCTGCTGAATTTGTGGTTTTGAAAAAAAATGAATTGAGTCTCTAAATTAATTTCATTTTAATAAAGCGATAACCTTGGGTTAAAACATATTTTTCATTTTTTCTCTTTTTTCTTTCTTAATTTGTATTCTTACAAATTATTCAATATTATCATGAAAAAGTGTTAGGAGTAAAAAGCAAGGTAAGAGTGCAATACGGATAACTACTTAAATGCTATTGATTTAAATAAAACAAAAGTTTCTTTTCTTACTTTTTCTTTTTCGAATACTATTAATTTTAATTTTCTTTTTTTTCTATTAATTTTTAATTTTTTTAAAAGATTGCTTTTTTGATTGAATATATTAAGAATGTTGAATAAAAAATAAATCAAAATTAAGATTTTACAACATATAGCGTTCATTTCAGAGCTTTGGTGGCGCAGGGGATAGAGTGCAGTAATTGCAGGCTATTTCTGCTTACAGCCAGCTGCCTGCAATTTGGCAGATCAAATCTCACCCGGCTCAAGGCTGACTCAGCCTTCCATCCTTCCGAGGTGGGTAAAATGAGGACCCAGATTGTGGGGGCAATATGCTGA
>JAOYMU010000002.1:2088926-2092373 GCA_025802295.1 Psammodynastes pulverulentus | reverse complement strand
AACCTTGAGCCTGGTCAGATTCGATCTGCCTAATTACAGGCAGCTGGCTGTTAGCAGAAGTCTTGCAATTACTACAAATTCCTGCAATCATTCCTCTGCGCCACCAAGGCTCTTTTATAAACCATAGAGCCCATTGAGTTTTTTAAGTGAATATGAAAAGTGACCATATGCAATGTTAAGTCTCTTCTAGGTTTCTAACAAGTTCTAATAAGCCATCCCATGTTACAGTGTTAGATCCTGCAAATGATTTGGAATAAGGAATTAAACAGAAAAATTACCTAAGTTTTTCTTATTGAATTCATTAGCCTGCGGAGTATAATTTTAAATCATGTATTCAATCTGATTTTTATGTTTATTAAAGTTTATGTGAAAATATTATGACTAAAGTGATGCAAATAAAGACTCGTTCGGTAATTTACCCTAAAATGTAATATTTACATAAGAGGCATTGATTTAGCTACTCTAACTTCTTGCTCTAGAAGTAAATTGTCCCTTCAAAACAAACAAGCAAAATCAGAACTGGGTTGCAAGACTGTTCTTCATTATAGCCATGTCTAACCCAGCAATTTTAGTTGAAGGGAATTCCAGCAGTTTTTCACAGATAAATAAACAGCAAATACTTACAGGAGAAAGCCTTGTAGAACTGATTCCTTAATCAACAGTTAAAGAAGCAAATTGGATCTGCCCTATCACAAAAAAAATTAATTCCAGATTGCTGTTATTGTCTTTAAGTACAAGAAGGTTGTCTTGTAAGTTACGCTGGATAATTTCATTTTAAAAGTATCTCTAAAATTTGCTGTCCCACGGGATTTGCGGTTTTCTCCATCATTATATAACTGTAAAACCTCTGGATGTTAAAGATTGGATAATTTCTTTCAGATGGGCCTGGCCTACATTATACTTGGCTGTAACAGATAAGCTCAGTTAGCTGCCAGAAGTAAGCAATACGGAGTTAAAGCAATACAAAGGTCTGTGAAACTAATAACAATTTTTACCTTGAATATTACCCTGTTTGTTGACATTGACACTTTTGAATCTGACTTCTATTTAAATGAACTAGAACTGTATAATTGAAATCTTATTGCACACGTGATCAGTTGATGGGAATATGTCTCTTTTATTCTTATTCACTTGTTATCTGTGGTTTTCCACAGTGCTGAACTTAAATCCCATATAAATCTTGAGACCATACTAAGTGAATAAGTCTTCACACTTTTCTCTTCACTGAAGAACAAAGTAATAATAATTCACCTTGAATATGTTGTTGACAGAAATTATAAAGACTATAACAAGAAAACATAGAAGCAAATCTGCTGGAGTTGGACAGCCAATAAATGTAATTAAATAATAATCAAAGATGGCAGCTCATTAATGAAACATTTTACAATTGCACTCAAGGCTTCCTTTGCTCCCCTTTCAAAATAATGATGACAATGACGATTTCCAAGGTCTTTTTACTGTTACTGCTATAATTTGTTTGCTGTGTGTTAACTGTTTCAGGTTTTTAAAATCAATTTCAATTTTACTATGCTGTTTACATTTTTAATTGTAACGTTTTATTTTATTTTTGCTTTGTACTGCCAAAATCATCCTATGGTCACTCCAAAATATACGCAGGAAATATGCTAGCACAAAGTCATCCATAAGTCATTTTTATTGCCCTAAATTATGGTCTAGGGCATGGTCAACCATCTTGTGATGTACCAGAACATTGCTTAAACTTTGGGCAGGAAAGAAGAGATCCACAATGTGTAACACAATGATGTAAAATTGGCAGGACCGAATTATGAATGATACTGAGCTGGCATTCTTCGCTTTTTATTATTTGGGGAAGGAGTTGAAGGATTTCATTATTTTGCTAACTGTATTAAATCTATTTTAAGGATTATACTGCAATTTTCATGTATATCTGGCCTCAGAATTGGAGGAATCTAAGCCTCTACTTTTCAGTAATTGCATTGCCAACATTTTAACACCGCAGTTAGAAGGAGCTCTGGGATCCAAAATAGAGTTTGAACAATACACACACAGTCTCTCTCTCACACACACACCTCACACACAAGACAGACAGAAAGAGATAATTTTAAAATCATTTTAAAATAATTTTCTTATTTGTGGGGATTTTATTTCAACATAAAGCTGCAGATGATTAAACTGTGAATAATTAAACCTTGGATATGAGAATCTGGGAAGCTATGTTCCAGTTCCTGTAGTCATATTCTTCCTCCCACAGATCTCCAGGTCTTTGTTTTGAACAGCTATTACAACTACAAGCACCATAAATTCATTACAATGAGCCATAAGAAGTCTGAAAGCAGCACTAGCATGCAGTTTCATAATCTTTTCCACAGATTATGAAAGATCCACATGGAATAGATGAACCGGGGTTAACCACATGACCTACCAGCTTAACATTGCCTTGAAAAATAAGATCATCACTTGCAAACAAGCTATGCAAAACCTTGCAACCAAGCTACACCAGTGAGATCTAGCAGGACCAAACAAGAACGAGGAGCAAACCCATACAGAGATGAGTCAACTTAGCCTTTACAAAAGGTATTTAAACAAGCATAAAAGGCTAGTGTAATTTTGTACGTACGTGGAATAATAAAAAGCAAGGACTAAACTTCACACATGTAAAGAAACAAAAAATAAAATTATGCAGTTCCAAGATCAATTGCAAGTACCTGAAACTAAATAGACAGAGGATAACTTGGGCATCTACATTTCTTTTTAAATGAAGATGGTTTTGACTGTCCACCATCTGAGTTTTAATACTCTTTATTTTATAAATCTAAAATGAAGAGCAGTTGTATCCTTAATATTAAAGTTGATGTTTATTTGGCATAAGTGAGTCATGATTGCCAGGTAAACAATACTCCAGAGGAGTTCCAAAAAAAGTATTTTGGCCCTTTCATGATACAAAAAAACAAAACAAAACCCCACCTAAAACAAAACAAAAACGGAATACAAGACCGTTTAAAAGGCATGTTGCATGAATTCTCAAAACAAGTAAATGAGCAAGTGGCATCACTACCATAAAAACTGCTAGTATAAGCATCTTAATTATTTTCATTAAGAAAATATGAAAAGAGCTCTTCTGATTATAATGAGGCCTATTTTCAAAGCATGCTCTTCTAGAACATTTATTTAGTCTTTACTAGCTACAAGAACACAACCCAGTAAAGTACAAGTAATAATTATATAATCTTGTACCAGCCTGCTTAGAAGCAATTCAAGTGAGACTTGTTCACAGTCAAGTACATTCAAAATGTTATCATAAGGAATTACATAGGGCACCTTTAAACTGCAATTGTATTTCACAATGAGCCTCTAAAATCTAATGGAATTTATGTCTACATTAAAAATGTAGATTGTTCCATTAATATTTTAATTCTGCATATACAGTTTTATTTACAATGAGAATGTAGATGTAAACTAATAGCT
>JAOYMU010000002.1:2081426-2083926 GCA_025802295.1 Psammodynastes pulverulentus | reverse complement strand
ATGGAAGCTCTTTTCTCTAAAGCTTGACAGATGTGGAAAAAAATCCACAATAATCTTAGGTTATTTCTACATCTTTCTTCCTGACACCTAATATAGCTATATGAGAAAGGAATGGCTACAAGGTTCTTTATAGCTAAATAAAAGTGATGTAAAGCAGAAAAGGGGCAGCATTAATAGTATTCCAGGAAGTATGAAGGCTATTGACCTAACACAGGAGACTGATTATAGTTTCTTCGGAGTGATACTAGTTGGCTAATGTCACTGGCAACAATGTATTTGTCATACATTCATTAATACTCAGAAAAAAATAGTATCTGTTTCAAAAGCTGTGAAACTCATTTGATCAGGGATAGTGGTGGGACAAATGAAAAATATTTGTGTGTGGAACACATGAAACAACAGCTCCATCCTATTACTTTCAGCTCTCTGGAAAAATTATGTCTAGCTCTAGCCTCAATGCCTCTCTGCAATTTGGATTTTCAACTCTGAAGTTGGAGCGCAGTGTGTGTTCTGCAGGTAACTACACACTGCAGGAAGCTGATGCAGCCTTCTGTAAAAAAATGCATTAGGGCATACTCTTGGAACCAAATTATACAATCAGAAGAACCATGCAGTAGAGGTCTTGCTTGATGGTGCCACTTCAAATAGTAGGTGGAATAATTTATATTTTAAAAAAATAACAAAATGTTATGAACAAGATTAAGCATTACTTTGAAAAAAAAATTAACATTTTTTTCAAAAACTCAGAATGCCGATTCAACCAGAGATGATAGTAGGTCAAAAGAATAAAAAATGTGGACAGAAAACATTAAAAAAACACTTATATCATGACACCTTTAACTCTCTTGACTATTATTGTCTGTTCCACCCACACATAACTTACATGGCGTAGAAAGCCACTTGTGCAAATGAGGCAGTTTCAAAAGCTGCTCGTAGGATTTTTTTGAGAGTTGGTTCCTTAAATATGGTTAAAGTTGTTTTTCTGACCTTTACACAATGCTGAACTGTAATTCCCAGCAGCTCGACCAATACTGCAATCAGTAAAGGATGCTGTGGTCCCGAATGTTCTCCATTTCAGTGATGGTCTAGAAATTAGGCAAGCTATCACACTGAAGTTAAGAAGCAGAGGGTCACTTTTTTTTCAAAGTGTTATCATTATTAATTCAATAGCATTAGAGGCAACAAGGCATTTCTCATACGTAACTTTTCTATTTTGAGTAATTTCCAAAATAAGCAACAGAAAGGAAAATCACCAGATAATTTACTGTATGATAAGCTGAAATAAATGAAAATAGAAATAGAAAAATCACCATTACAAGCATTTTCTATCATGGATGGCTTTATAGAATCATGAATAAAATAGCCTAAGGAAAATATGATTATAGCACTTAGATGTCTCAACTTACATGACTTAAGGAATACAAGGAGTATTTTTTTTTTTAGGTGTGGCAATGTTTAGATTAGAAAAATATATTATGCTATATTATAATAAAATGATATAATTATAAAATGATATAACCTACACAGTGTGACAACATGTTCTAATACTGTACCAGGTGAGTGCCTGATTATGTAGCATACCTGTGATAGGGATTTGGGACACTTATGGGATATTATCATTCAATCTTTTTAACTTTTGCATGTAAATACACACACACACACATAGTAGTATATACTGTACTAGATTGACATCATACAATTTATGACTTGCTGTTAATACTTTAACATAATAACAATCTGAAATATTTTCATTATATAACTGAGTGGGTGGTAAGACTTTGATGAAAACATTGTCACTTTCCAAATGCACAGTTCTTATGATGAAAGAGTTTGATAGGAATCTACACATGTTCTATCTTGGGATTATGATTTCCCATCAACTTTTGTTTTAACCGCATCTCAAAGGGATAATGTTCATCAAGTTCTAAAAACCACAGTCTTAAATACTTCCAGGTTCAGATATTCTACAATACACACTTAACTCAGGAACTAAAGTTGGTTTTCCTGCCTTTGTTAATGTTTCCATGAATTTGCCACTTTGCACTTGGGCATAAGTCTTATAACAATTATTCAGAAAAGCTCATCCCAATTTTTAAGAAGGTCTGTTGAGTAAGCTTTCTATAACATACTTAATCTCTGGCTTTTATTATCAGTTATGGTTTCATTCTACGAGAATGAAAGTAATTATTATACATACTCTTAAAACCACAAGCATCTAGCTTATATATGCAAAAACCACTATAACTCTTGTTTTCTCACGAGTATGTGTGCAAGTATATAACTGCACAGGAAAATAATTCTGTGGCCAGGATGGTTTTCATGTGCCCTCTCTTGGACCACAAACTTATGAGTGGAGAAAAAACTGCCTTTTGAACATTATATATAAAGATATAAATGTTTTATATATTGTTTTGCTAACAATTATAAAATGCGCAAAAATATATGCAATTAATGGAATATTGTACTGTACGAAAATAATGTGTCTTCTTGGAACCTAATG
>JAOYMU010000002.1:2000543-2015354 GCA_025802295.1 Psammodynastes pulverulentus | reverse complement strand
TGATAATTTAAAAATTCAACATATTTTAAATAATGTATTTTTTGTATTTTTGACCCAATAAAACTTTTATAAAATGAGAATGTCTACAAAATTTCAAAATACCAAGTTTGGCATTGCCCCTCATCTGTATCTATACATACAATAGGATGTATAACATGAAAAACCAATGGGTCCTTCATCTTAAATAGATGTAGGATAATCTACTAGGAAGACAACAGGTAGGAGCATAAATTACGTCTTGTGAATCTACAAGTTCATCTCTAATCTTTGTACGGCTTCCAATAGATTTCAGATTCCCCAATGTTTAATAATATCAACAATAAAATATACCTGTATTAAATTATGGTGATGAGATTTTATATATATATATAATCATTCAGAGAGAGAGAGCGAGAGAGAGAGAGGGAGAGAGAGAGAGAGAGAGAGAGAGAATTCTTTAAATGGAAAAAAGGAGTCCTGCTCAGTTCTGATACTCAAAAGAAAACTCCTTAAGGTGGTTTAATCTTGAAGGCTGAATTCTTCCCCTTCCTAAATTAGTGGCTTGGCATTAAAAAATACCATCATGCAAGCTATATTTTATTATTTTCTTGCAACTTTAGAACATTTAATAATAGGGTTGGAAGAAATGATGGCAAAACAATATCTAAACGAATATCCCACTGAACTTATTTTGTCCTTTTATTGGGAAAAACAAGGCAGAGTAGGTTGGAAAGATTAAGTTGATTTTTAAAAATGTTTAATTCCCCTAACAATAGCAATGCTGTTTTGTTTTTTGAAAATGCAAAAAGCTAAGCTATAAGAAAATAAAGATTTTCAGTTGGACAGCAGAGTTCACTTGGTATTTTGTGACATCCTGCTTGCCCCTAATAAATGTTTACTCTGCTAATTTTCACCCAATTGAATTCATTTACTTTTCAATGTTGATTTGCTTTTGATAAGATATTTAGAAATTTTGTTGTCGTAAGACAACTTTCCCTGATCTAGTATTGTCTAGTTGTGTGGGACTTCATCTCTTAAAAGTGTGTCCTGAAGCAGCTATGCTGGCTGTTAACTTGGTTGTTTGGTTTAAGTCTTGAGAATGCTAGGTTGGAGAAAGCAGCATAAAATGTTAAAATCATGTTTGTTAATAAAGACTAACAACAACCAGTATAGAAAAGATTGACTATTGTCACATTGCCATGATAGCACGTTGATTTTAAACTCCTTATGTTGTAAAGGGTTGGAACATTTTATCTTAAGTTGATCTCTTTGCTCATTGTGAGATTTGTTCCTCAACAGCATGAATTGTCCATGCCTATGCTTTTTACCCATCTGTCATTTGACCTTTCATGTTTGCAGATTATCTTTCAATATTTAAGAGAGAATTAATGTGAAATAATTTTGCTAGGCAGGCACCTGGCATCTCAATCATTCTTGGAAGTAAATATTTGATTTAAATGGAACTCTAGTTTTTTTTTAAAAAAAGTTTAGGATGTAGATTAGATTACTTTATATTATTGCAAATTAGAGACAGTTGTATATAAAGGGAAGTGTGGGGACTATATAATCCAACAATAGTCAAATCGTTTTAAAAGCTGAAAAAAGGCTCTGTTTACTCCTCAGACTTAAATTTGTGTAATTCACAGTGTTTGTTTGTTTTTTTTACTGCATGAATAATGTGTAATCTGCATGTATGATTGGGAATACCTTTTTCATCTGAGTGCACTCCATTTTGATTTGTTTATCTCTGGGGTGCTTAACAATGAAGATGCCAGTTGTGTGGAGAGGAAGAGATTTGCTGAATCACAAAGAGCAGACTTTATCAGAAAAATCTAACAATGTGCCGTGCTTTGCTAAAGTGAGCTAAAGTGTGGCCAGCTGGAACTTTGAAATTTAACTGTAAGCCGCTGGGACTGTTAAATCATAACCGAACTTATCTTTAATGAAGTTTTCTGAAATGGCACCCGACTACATAATCATCACAGTATAAGTCTTTTTAGCTGTAGTGTAAAGAGAAGGCACAGTAAAGCTTTTGAGAAAAACTGGGATATGCATCCGAATATTTGAAATTCAGAACTGGTGGATGCAAATGTCTCTTCAAGACAAATGGAGAAGTGAGATAACTTGCCTATGATGTGGTGCAACTTTTATCTACCCACTCTATCTCCTGGCATCATTGACAAGTGCTAAACCCTTGAAAAGCATTCAGAAACTACAGCTGGTGCAGAGTGCAGCCACATGGGCAGTTTTGGCACTACTGTTTCACGAGCTGCATTGGTTACCAGTCTGCTTCCAGGTATAATTCAAGGTATTGGTGATCACCTTTAAATCCCTTCATGGCATGCGTCCAGGTTACTTGAGGATCTGTCTCACTCCACTGGATAGGGTCGATATCACTTGTGCCAGCAAAAGGGCCCGTACCACTTGTGCCAGCATGCTGCAGGTCCTATCAGACTAATAGTTCCAGCTGGCGAAGTCCAGAAGGACGGCCTTCTCTGCTGTTGCTCCTGCCCTCTGGAACACCTTTCCTCCTGATGTAAGGTTGGCCCCAATCCCATCCTTTTATCAGGGCCTAAAGACCTAGCTCTGCCGGTTGGCCTTGGGCCCCAGTTGGTGAATAGCGCAATGGAGGTGATTGATCAAGTAATAACAAATCCCACCTCCCTCTACTCTGCCCCCTCTCTCCCCATGTGTCCTTGGTTTTAATGTCTGATTTTAATTTTTTAATATTTTAACTGTTTATATAACTGTAAGCTGCCCAGAGTTACTCTGTGGTAAAATGGACAGACAGTGAATTATATAAATAAACAAATGGACACCAATTCTACAATTTTGAATCATTTTTATTTAATGCTACTAATTTTATTTAATTTCTCATTGCACAAAAATTATTTACATTTTTTCTCAGAAGAAAAATGACATTAGTATAATCTGGGGTTTTTACACTTGTCCTAGTTATGAGATGGTTAAAAAGAAAGTAGAAGTATCCTACCCTTCGTTTCGTTCGACATCCTTAAATCCCAAAAGAGGACAAGAAGAGGAGTTGCATTTCAGAGAGTTTTCTCTACTTAGGATGTGTGGGCTGCCAGGGAGGTTGTAGGGATGAAGATAAGTGTGACAAGGAAAATCAAAAAGCAGACCAACATATCCTCAAATTACTCAGAAATGCTATCCCAAGAAAATAATGAGAAAAAGAGGATTTAAAAAAAAACAGGTGATGGTTCACAGCAAACAAATGGCTCATTGCCCATTTCTTGGCAATATAGAAAAGACTTTATATATGATTCACCTCGGTGGATAATATTGCTACTAGGCTTAAGGCTAGTTTAGGGTTACAATCTTTTGTTCAGCAGCTGTAATGGAGGGTGGCAGAATTGTTTTCCGAACCATCAATTATATTGTCTAAAATAACTCATACCATTATTATCCTTCAGTTGAGTACCTGCAATATATTCTATAGAGAGTGATCCTTGAAAACCACCTGAGGTCTGTAGGTGGTTCAAAATAAAGCATCGGAGTGGTCCATTTGCTGACTGGTGCCTGTCACCTTTTGCCTATTACAGCTATACTCTCTAGACCCTGCATTTGCTGCTACCAGTAGTAGGTGTTTCCAAAGGCCTTTCAAGTTTTCTTCATTCAGTCTGCATATCGTATTATAATACTAATAGTATACAAAATTTCATCAAAATTTTCATTTATGTTTATTAAATCTAAACAGTCCACCATCTCTCTCCGTCCAAAATGGCTTTAAGAAAGAACTCCAGATAGAGTTACCAAGTTCCTCATAATCCAACTGGGAAGCAGCATAATAGAATAAAATTGCTAGAGGTAGACATACATTTACTTTTACATTCATACTTGAGGGTTAAAGGTTGGGTTTTTTTTTTTAGCCAACAACAACTACACACAAATCTAAGTCTGCTTAAAATTTGGAATAGCTCCTCAACTGTTTAGAAAGCTTGTCCCTGGAGTGTTCAGCCACCATTAAGGCAGCTTTTACTGATGTTTGCACCTTTATTTCAAGAGAATGAAATGGCAGCCTGTCTATCACATGATGAGTGAAAGCAGCAGTAAACAGAGACTGAAACAGAAGTACAATACACCAGGGAAGAACCTGCATGGGTTTAATGTATTCCCACCAGAAATCACAAAAGTCTTTTGGAATCTTATGTATTTATTGTTAAAGATCTACACTGTTTATGTGGGTAAAGGCATCTGTGTACTTTATATTTTGTTGTTACAGAGAGAGGCATTTCATAAGCATTTGCATTGCAAGTAAGTGCTCCTAGCACTTGCAAACATTGACAGAAATGTAAATGCAGTTGGAGAGTGACTTTGGCATATTCTTAATTATGTTGGCACACTTTTGTATTGATTTTTGCTCTGTTAATTACTAAAGTATCAATATGTTGTAAAATAACATGCATTCATTATCTTTGCTTGCAGTCCATTTAAATAATTACAAAAATATCCCCCCACAAACATCTACTCACACAACACTCGAACATATACACAAACATACGTTTTCAGTCAGCAATTCCATTGAACCAGAAATTAACTTACTATATTTATTGTTACCGTGCACACTTAATTAAATAAAGCATCAGTTATGTAACGTCCGTGTCCTCTCTCCAATAATAAGCATGCATGTTCCTCTATTTGTTCAGCCTTTGTAAATGACACAGACTCAATGGCAACATCTCTGCATTTTTCTTTGAATGCAATTGGAGATGATTGTGATTTGAAATCTGTTGGTATTTTCCATGATTTCCAGAAAGGTTTACCTATTTAAATTTTTGAGTTCTTTTTCAGAAGTCCTAATATAGGAGCTAGCAGCCTAGCTCTAATTACCAAAGTTCTTGTACCAAACTGTCAACCTATTCTTTATGTGCCTCTGTTAGCAAGAATATGAGTGGGAAAGAGACAAAAAGATCAGAAGGAAAACAATTCAATGACTATGCTATTTTTTTAGCTATAACTCTGGTTCCAATCACCAATGACATCTCCTTATGATGACTCCCTTGAAAATGTGTTCTCAAAAGACAACAGTAGAAAATCTTCATGCAATGGCCAAGAATTATAACTTTGAAGGAAATGGATTGACAGAAAAAAAAGTGCAAAGTGGTAATTTGTATATAATAATTGAAGCATCTAAAATGTTAAAACATATGAGAATAAGATAAACAGAAGAGCATATATACACATCACTATTTCAGAGTCTAATAAAGTATCTTTGAAATGTGAGTTTCTCATAAGAAGTTTTGCAATAGTTTTATCTTCCAGACAATTGTTCTAAATTGATTTCCAAAGACACTTTTTGGGGGTTATTGTTTTACAGGAAAAATCAAGGCACAGTCTGTGGTCAGGCCAAGCTGGGCTATTTCCTTTAGCAAATCTGTGGTCTGCAGTACAATCTATGTTCCTTTGTGACTGTGAAAAACGAAGAAAATCTGTAAAAAGGGAAGGCAGCTTGTCTGCTATTACTTGTCTTCTTGTCAAAGATAATCTCCTGGATTTACTAAGAACAGAGTTTAAAATCTGGCAAGGTAAGGCATTCATATCCTTCTCACCAGATGCAATTCGTGCTATGACCTTACATTACTCGGTATAGCAGCTGTGCATGTAGAAACGTGTTCCTGTAAACAGATTGCATTTGAGGGGCAGGTTATATAGGCACCCAAAGGGCTGAATATAGGAATTTGATGAGAGAGGGGGGGGAGGGAGAGAGAGAGAGCCTGGTATCAGACAAACAAATATCTGTGTTTGTGTGTGTGTATTTCTGTCTGTCTGTCTGTCTGTCTGTCTGTCTGTCTGTCTGTCTGTCTGTCTATGAGATGGTGATCATTGTTTTTAAATTTAGTAATGCAATTGGTTCTGCCCATTTAATGGTTATGTTGCATTAAACTTTGCCTACTGAATATGCAAATACCCGAGTAAACCTACAATATGTATTATAGAGATCATTGATCTTCAATAGTGGAACTGTTGAAGTAACTGCCCATTTATCTGTAAAATTGCCATATGTTAACATCACAGCAGAACAGTTTTACAGAGTCTAGCAAGGGCACTTTTTTATCAGACATCAGTCAGCACAAATACTCCGTACCTGGTGCATCTTCATCCCACAGTCAAATATAGAAGTAGTATACAACCTGCAATTACAAAAGCAATATATTAATTTCAAAATTCTTTGATTTTTTTTAAAAAAAGTATAATTCTAAATTCTAAGTTTGTAGGTGAGAAAAGAGGCATGCTACATTAGTCAATTAATTAAAAATTGATAAAATCAAATTGCGTTTTATGCTGGCCTTTCTGACATTTGATAAAGCTAAATCTGGCTGTTGGCTTCTAGATGTATATATTCCTGAAGTACGGGAAAAACCAAAGACACTAATAAACCGCAGAAAATTTAAGAAAAAAACCCAAGCAAATTCCATTCAATAAGCATACAGTATTGACTATTGTCCTATAAAAAAATACCCAGAATTATACAAAAGCTGGAGTATGCTGTCAAATGGTAGCATGTTTGTTTTCTACTTTATACTGTTTGACATTATGTGCTAGATCACATCAGTTCAGGAAACAAACTTGTTGAATGAGATTTCACATTTGGGGGCAGAAAGCAATCCCAGAAGGAGCTACAGACCCTTAACAGGAAAATCCATGCATAACATTTTGGGGAGAAAGGAAGATTTTATTGACATTGACATAAAGAAAAATACAAGGCTGCAGAACCAACCAGTGTAGTAATATGATCTTCTAGGGTTGTGCAATACATGTGCGCGCACACACACACACAGTTTTGGATAAATATAAATCAAAATCCTTGAGGGGAAAGATCAGCTCTTGAACCAGTCTGGAAGTACCTCCAATGCTTCTTTTTACTTCTCCTGCTTTACATTGCGCTTTTAACTTTCGTGTTATAAGTTCCAGGACCAGCTCCTATGAGTGTCAAGTGGAAGGGAAGGAAATTAGTGGAAGGGAAGGGAAGACTGGGCAAGTGGAGAAGTAACATTTGGGGAGAAAGAAGTAGTGAATGTTATTAGAAAAATTGTGCAGTACTTCTAGAAGCGTGGTGATTAGTTGAAGAGCTTACGTACCTTATTAATAATGAAACCCAATCTGCCCATTATTGTAATAAGAAAAAAAAAATCTTTAGGGTAGATAACCCAACAGCTTCTCTGTGCCATTTTTAGCTACAATGATTATAGCCAAATGCTTCTTGCAATTGGAAGATGACGCACATCATGGTGTAGGCATCTTTATTGACCAATTCGAAAACTATTGAAAATTTTATAAAAGGAACGGCTTATTTCAGGTCTGGCTTAAGTATTCCTAAGGGATTTACTGTAAGTCTGGACATATTAAAATTGGTCGTCTTCACCAATTCTTTTGTAGAGTTGCTTATACATTTGGGATCCCTGTCCTATTGCACGAGTCACTTGTGTTACACCTTAAAATCATGGCGAGAGAGCCTGCAACTCTTCTATAGAATTGTCTCATATGAAGTTGAATTTACATTTTCTCTTACGGTGGCAAATTTTCCAAGTGTTGCAGCAAAACATTTGTCATTATCACTTCTAAATTTGACATCAGGTATGTTATGGAAAGTGATGTTTCTTTTCTCATGAAATAGCAGCACTTGTGCAACCTGAAATGTTCAAAGTGATTCTGTAATCTTGTTCAGACTGATATGCATTTATGATTTTTTATAGGGTCTTGTTATTTGAATAGGACCTGAAGGACATTTCAGATTTGTTGGTGGGATCTTTACTTGCCGAGGGGAGCCAACGTTTGGGATATTTATATTGTGTAAAGTTGATCCAATTCAGCCCTGACCATTTAATGACATACTCTACCCTAGATGTTAACTAAATTTGGCACGTGAATTTTGAATGACTTTATTTATGAACTAATGGATTATTTTAATCTTCTTTGTTTATTTAGATTCCCTTTATCCATCAGTACATAAAGCTCTTTCTTAACATTACCTTGCAGAAACATGCAAGAATTCAGAAAATCAGAAATGGAGTGAATACATTTTCAACTAGTTAATTTTTACTTCTTTACTATTTTTTGTTACTAATTTTACTAATGTTTCCTAATTATACAGCTAGTTAATAGTCCCAAAGATACATATCAATTTAAATATAGCATTGTAATGGTAGGAGTGGTATTGTTAGGGAAAATAATTTAAAAATTAATTTGAGGCATTTAATCATTTATTTATTTATTCATTCAATTTCTCCCCACCTCAGTCCAAAGAGATTCTGGATGGATTCCTGATAATGGTAATTCTAATTCATAATTAGATGAATACAGATATATGTAGTAAAACTTTTCTCTTTTGAAGGGATTCACAGATTTTAAGTAAGATGAAACTCTCCAGACTGTATGAAAATCTTGAAAGGCAAATTATTCTTAGGGTGGAAATATACCATGTGTGTATATTACAAGCATATATTGTAATGTGACTTTTTAAAAATAGTAATGTCTTCTTTTAATAACTGTTTATTGACTGTATTCACTCCACACAATCTAGTTAATGAATTCATTTGGAAGGTTTGCACAATTCATTAAACCATAAGTTACTAAATAAACTGAATTTGCATAATACGTTAAATCACAGGAAGGATTTAGCACTAACATCATTTAGCAGGTTGTACAAATGTAGTTGCTAGAACTGGGGTAAATGTGTTATAAGAGTTTAGGCATATAGTTTTCTTTCTATATGATCGCAAACAGAAGAGATCAGCGAAAGTGTCATGTTTATTCTTCCTTCTCCATACTAGTAGAACAATTGTGGAGGATTAATTAAGTAATAAACAGACATGTAATCATTGTATAATCAACACTAATATACAATATCTCTTTGTCATTTTCTTTCCCATACTAGATCTCAGATCTGCTGTCATCTTCCCCCAGTAGGCAGGCTGTTTTCAGTTTTTATCTTGCCAACTTCATTTTCTGGAGCCCTGAACAAAATCCTGTATTTTGTGTGGTGTGTATGTGTTTAAAGCTACTATAGTTTATGGCATCAATGGGGCATTTGCTGCCCTTCAAATGTTGTAAGTGAACTTGTGAAATTATTAGGGATGCTGGAAGTTGTAGCTGAACAGCTGGAAACCTTCTCTGATTTATACAAGTTTTTACCAGAAGGCTTCAGGGACTTTAAATGATGTACTTTATTTTCAACTGGACAGATCATCTTACAGCCATATCAAGACCCAATGCCAGACTGTAAGAGTGCAGATAATCCACTTTTTCTATGTGCTGCATAGTGGATCCATCACTGTTTGAGCAACGTTTCCCAAACATAGATGGTTGGAAGCTGGTAGATAGTTATCTAGAACTCTAGGTCCAGAAGGAACTCCTTCAGAAGGGGATATATCACTGCCTTCTTCATGGCTGCTGGCAGCTTCCTCTCAAGCAGAAAGATGTGAACAATCCAGATAATCATTACTCCCCATACTCTTTGCAACTGTCAGTGTTGCAATGATCTAAACTACATGTGGTAAAAGACAATCTAGATAGATCCTATCTGCTTCCCTCAAACCAAGTTTTACTTCTTCCTCTCACTCTCTAGTCTAGGCTGACCTCCCTCTCCCATTGGAAGGCTCCAGTTGAGATTAACTTACAGCATCCTTCAAATCTATTGAGAACCTCTTTAGCTCATTCTGTTTTCTCTTTACCATTTACCCTTATTTACTTATACACCCACTTTCCTCTGTTCTGCTTTCAGTTAATTACAAACTCTAATTTATAGCACTACTTTATTTCTTTGCTTCTTATGGTAAACTCCCACCAGTTTCCACCAGTTTTGCTAATTTCCCCAACTTTACTGCAAACCCCTGGGTTGCAATAAGAAAGGAAGTTGTGTTTTAAGAAGCTTACTTAGTTAAGAATTAATGTATAAAATTACTTCCTATATCTTGACATTGTATTTCAATACCTTGCTCAGCATATCCTTTTATTCTTTTTTACCTGCAGCTACATCTTCCTAGTAATTCTGTTCTCGTTGACATTTTATGTTAGGCTTATTTCTGCTTTAATCCACTGCCAAACCAGTTCAAAAGTTCTTAATGTGCAACATATAGTTATGGATGCTGGTGCTGGCTAATTAGTACTTTATTTACCTCCTACTGAGTTGTTGCAAGGCCATGCTGTCTAGGAACATTGAGAGTTGAAATCCAACACATCTGGAGGCACCAGATTGAAGAAGGCTGAGTGAATGTTTGAGAAATAATTGGCAATCTTTTTTATGTATTTCAATGAGACATTGTGGAAGGTATCATATTTTCTATCCATGAAGATTTAGAGTGATAATATAACTTAAAGTGAGGGCAGGGGGTGAATGGAAAGAAAACACTGTGAGTTATCTGAAATCTGGAAGAATCTTGGAGATGCATGCACTTGGTGTTTTGCAGAAGTTTCCTAAACTGTTTAAAGTAAAACAAATATTTTGAAGGGTTTCTTGTGTAGCCAATATTTTTATATCCCAAAGATACAAAACTCTACTTGCATTCTCCTTGAAAGTCCCCATTCAGTTCAGGATAGTGGAACAATATGTCTTTGATTATAATGCAAAGTTCATTCGAACCAATCATAAAATGCCTATGATAATTTTATGATCATCCACGGACTCATACACATCAGATTTCATTCCAAAACTTTACTGTAATGTTAATAAGAAAACCTGTTTTTCTCTGAGTTTTCATTATGTGTTAAATACTAGCACATTATGTCTTGGGCATTGCAGATTGAATTTCTGATATTTCATGAGTTTACTGAATAGTTTTCAGGCTTTTATGAGGGGGTATGATATGCAGCACCCTGCAATCTGTACATGGTTGTAATGACTGCATATATTAATGCAATAAGAGTATCATCTAATTCAGTATTCAGTGAAGTCTAATAATAATTCAGCTTGAATCCAATTCACCCAAAGGCTAACTATGTGCAGGATGTGGCTTTGACTTTAGTTTTTCCAGCAGATGTTCATCCCATATGTAGAGTTGGAAACTGAACAGGTCAGTGCCAAAATGTAAAAATCGTCCCCAGAACGCTGCTGTCATCCTGCTTTTTGTGCTTCTGTTTTGCTCAGAGGGTTCATTCTGCTATGGAGAAAGAAGTATTGCTTTCCCAAGACCTATCTTGCTGATAATACTATTTGCTTGTTAGTGGGCACCCATTCTTAATTACAGGACAGGTCCAACTTAACCAAACCAGCTGAATAAGAAAGAGACTAGCTGAACGTTTTAGAAGATGCTGTGTTATCAAACTACCTATTTGATGACCTTTTGTGCAATTTCTGTTATTCCCATTTAGAAATAAACAAAAATGAACAGGTAGCAATTATTGAACGACTTTCACTGAGAACCCTAGATCAGGGCCCCCAACCTTCGGGCCATGGTCCACTACTGGGCCATGACCTATTTGCAACCGGGTGCCTGAAAGGGGGGCCAGCATGCAAGTGTGTGCAGCTTGATTCGTGCAAGTGGTAGAATGGCACACATGCACATTGGGCATGCTTGGCTGCCACTCAAACAGCTGGGTTCCCCTCTCCCCCTCCAGCCGTCAAGCCACAAGGCTTGGGCAGCAGGTGGGTACTGCTGCCCTAGACAGCTATTTATGGATGGAATAGTATTGGGAGATATGGAACTTTGGTTTGCTTTCTAGGCAGCTTCCTAGGCTACATATAAGGCTGCTGAACATATTAAAACTATTCAATGAATAAAATCTTATTCACATAATGAATGCTAAACACACTGCTGGTCTTGAGATTGCAACTGGGAACCCCAGCTTTATTTTATATGTGGGTCATCTTTAAATATTTACCTTTTTATAAAGGGCATGTCGACAGAGATGGTAAGATCAAGCTGAAGAAAGCAGCTCTATAGGATGATTGTTAAACAGGCTTCATTTGCTCTGACTATATCAGAAGATGATCTCTTATGCATCTGTTTCCCCTTGTTTCTACTGCGTGAGTGACACTTGCTTTACACTAGCATTAACTGTCAAAATATTATTTAGCTGGTGGATACTTCCAGAACAACTTTTATTAATAAGAGATCAAAACATGTGATAATTGAATCTCTTTATAATCCCTTTATTACTGAATAGAAGATGCTGCTGTTTGGACCAGATTGAAAAACTCATCTCGGTTTCTTCTCTGCCCCTAAGACCCTCTCTTCCCCCATACATTATAATAGATTTGATTTTTCGTACCACAGAAGAAGATAAAATTTGCAATGAGTGCATACAATCACAGTAAGGCAATAGCATTTCTCTATTTCTGTCTTCTTTTAACCCTGCAGGAATCATGTTAAATAAACATGTAGCATGCTGCATTGTCACAATAAGCTGATGTACAATTATGAGGCCAAATCCCCAAAGGAAATCAACTTGAGACTTATTAATATCCAGACCCTACAGAAGACAACTGTCAGACAATTGGTCAACACAGTACATAGTCTCTGTTAGGTACTGACTAACCCATTACGATCTTTATGGAGTGTCCTTTTGGGGTCTAGATCTTCAAATATGAGTTGGAAGACCCTTTCCTTTTATTAGTTGCTAAGCTCTTTATACTTTTACCATATTGCAGCACGTTAGAAGTCTGGGCTTTATTGTCTTATGTTATTGAAAATCCAGATTCCCTCAGCCTTCTCCCTCAGGTCAAGATTTGTCTGCGAATACATTCTCATTTCTCCATGTACAAAGGCTGTCTGGAGAGAGGCTGAAAAAGATTATGACTGTAATATACTTAAATCCAATTTATTTGCCTGACTAGAAACTTCCACACTTCACAATTGCTTCCTACAGAAGATTTTGTACTTAATTCTTTCTTGGCAGTAAAGAGCAAGCTCGATTCAGCTCATCTGACAGGTATATACACAGCATACACATCTGAGCCCCATCGTGGAAGGCGCTGGAAGAGATGGTGAAAATAGCGAATTTGCACATTTACCATTATGTGTTCACACTTTATTTTAATTTAGACATGATTAATTTGCTTCATAGAAGCAGCTCTTTAAAGCTCATATGAAAAGCCAGCATGATAGAGAGAAGAATGTGGCTTTAAAAAAAACCCTCAACAACAATTAGATGACTAGTAACCTGATGTAAAGGAATTTTAGAGAGATGTACAACTGTTTGTATTTCACCTGAATACAACCCCTTTTTTATCTGTTTTATAATGCAATACTCAAGTTATTGCTGAATTTTCACTATGCCTTAAAGGAGTGCATCTATATCATTGGCATTACAGTTTAGAAAGTGGGTGGGGGGAGTGTTTTGAAAAGGATTAATCTGTCAAGAGCACTAGAACTCAAACTGGGCCAGTAGATCTTTCTGGAAGCAGTTGTTGGAACTTTACTTAAGCTGGGCCTGCAGAGTTACTTGGATATAAGCCATAAAGCACAGTGAAATCTATTAATCTGGATGGAAATTCTTCTTCTGAATATAATAGCTGAGAACCACCCAACACAATATTTTTTGCTTCTTGTGATGCCTAGCAAACCACAATGCAATTAATCTTTGTTTAGTTCCAATCTACATTCTTATACTATTCTACTTTGTCTTCTGGTAGGCCCTGACTTAGATCCTAAATATTACAAATAAAGTGTTAGCAGAGGCCTTGTATCAAAGGTCGCTGGAATCTATGTTAAAGCTTTACAGAGATGGCTGTCTATGTAGTTTCCATTGGAGCACATCCATTGAAGAAGAGGCTACCATTTCTCTACATAATTTGTCTTATACTGGTCAAACTGTCAAATTGGTCTTAGATGGAATGTCATTTTCTAACATTTAATCAGAATCTGCTTTTCTGAAACTTTAATTCATTATTCTTCTATATCTTGTGCTCAGGAGTAAGAAAAGACAGGTCATGGACATTCCTTTGGATCTCCCCCTGCACTCCCTCCCCCATTGTAATCTTTTGATTCTTTTCTTAAGATTAAACATAAATCTCCTTCAATTGCTGTTCACAGGACTTTGTTTCTAATTCCACGATCAACTTCATTTTTCTTTTTGAACCTGTTCCAGTTTATCTAACTGCACACAACAGTCAAATTGATGTCTGATCCATGCAGGATGGAATGGAACAATATACTTCCTATGATTTGAAAACTGATTGTTGAAGCCTAATATTGTATTTATTTTCTTTGCATCACCATCATGTTTCTGATTCAGATGTGGTTTGTGGTTAAGTACTATTCCAATATGTTTGACAAGCATGATTAGCAAACCAAGTATTTCTCCATTTTATATTCATATAATCTGATTTTGTTTTATAATAAACTACTTCATTCATTCATTCATTCATTCATTCATTCATTCATTCATTCATCACATTTATATAGCCACCCATCTCACAACAAGCAACTCTGTGTGGCATACACTTTCCATACGTTTCTATAAATTTCTACTTTGCTATGTTTGGAGAAGGAATGTTTGCATTTCAGTTTGTTTATTTCATATGTGTTCCTGACATATTGCTCTTCTCAATTTTCTGCAAGCTATATTATATTGTACTGTATTATTTGAACTTTGAATTAACTTTAGCTATACTTATTTTGCAGAAATAAATTCTATGAAAACTACAGTGTAGTGTGCCATAGTGGTTAAGAAACCAGTGTGGCATAGTGGTTGTGTTTGATTCAGATCTAAGAGGCAAAAATTTAACATCTACAGCTGTGAGAAGCTGTACCTGTCACTCAACCCAACCTATAGTTTCCCTGATCCTTTGCCTAACCCAGGGATGTCCAAACTTGTCAACTTTAAGACTTGTGGACTTCAACTCCCAGAATTCCCCAGACAGCATAGCTGGCT
>JAOYMU010000002.1:1976002-1988693 GCA_025802295.1 Psammodynastes pulverulentus | reverse complement strand
CAGAACCGTAGTAAAAAAAATTGAATACCACCACTGGATTAGAGCCTTAATTTCTCCATGTCATAGTAGAATAGAATAGTTTGACATCTGTAGTACTTAATCCATGGAAAAGTTTATATATGAAAAAGTCTGGGGAGAAAGTTATTTATATATGGAAAAGTACTAGAATTCAGACTGTACAAGTCAGAGACTATGAGCCCCTCCCCTGGCTCTCTAAATTGCTTTTTCTTGGTGGTTTTAATCTGCAAGGATTTGGTGGGGGGGGGGTAGCAGATGAAAATGGAAGGATTTCTTTCTGGTTGACCTTTTCTAGGGCAGGAAGGGTCTAAGTCAAGGCTAAGAAAGTCAAGGCCTTTTCCTTGAACGTGGGTCTGGCTCTTCTGCCTGGCCTGGAAGCATAAACCAGTGAAATGGCTTCCCTCCAGAAGTTGTGGATACTCCATCACTGGAGGGTTTTAAAAAGAGATTGGACAACCATTTGTCTGAGATGGTATCGGGTCTCCTTGGAGTTGGACTAGAAGACCTCCAAGGTCACTTCCAATTCTGTTGTTGTTATTTTGTTTTGTTGTTGTTATATAATCCGCTATAGTACAATAGTTGAGATATTTGCTACCACATCTTCCCCATTCTAATTGTTTAAATAATACATTCATTTTTGATGTTTATCTATAAAAAAAGTAATGAGGCTTAATTTGAAACTAAAGTAGAAGTTACATCCACCTGATTCATTTTTGTTGCGTATCTAATGTAGAATGCGTGATACCGTATGTTATAAAGTGCAACTATTTAATATTTGTGCATGATAAATAGGAGCTAAAGTATTTTTACAAGGACACCTGGTCACAAATGAGAGGTAGGGATACTACTGCCTAAGAATACAAAAAAAAAAAAAGACCACCAAGTAGTAGATCTACCAAGCAACTTCAGAATATAGTAATGTAATGAATACTAAAAAAGACAAAAGTCTTAAATTCTGGGGGCAAAGAGCTTTGAGGTCAAACCATGAGCTCCAGGAATTCTTCTATAGGTCAATTGTTGAAGAAATGGGTTGTGGAATGTAGATTGAGAAAGTTCAGCAAGAAATTAAGAAATGAAAACAAACTTGGAGAAGTCTGAGAATCAAGCGGTCTGTAATGAAACTTGAGCTTTGAGTTTTGAACAGACCTCTTTGCAAGTAAAGTTAGATTCAGAAATCTTCCCTTTTTTCCTTACATTTGTTTGTTTTCTTTTTGAATAACTGCAAGTTGCTGAATATATATAATCTATATAATCCTGTCTCTATTTTTCACATTATAGATGAATGCTTACATGTCAGGGGAGGAATGTTTACTCATTTTTGGGGGTCTTTTGTCCTACTGAGCCTTCCTGAGAGCAATCCTCTCATGGTTTATATTTCACCAGAGTTCAAGAAGTAGTAGTTTGGGAATATGCAAACATCCTTGTTTCACTTTCAAAGCTCCCATCCTTAATTTGGCATACACTTTTGTGGATTACAATCCACAATGGATGCATGAAATGTTATCTCCCTATTAACGTGTGTATAGTCATCTCAAGGGGATGCAGTGGCTCAGTGGCTAAGATGCTGAGCTTGTCCATCAAAATGTCGGCAGTTCAGCGGTTCGAATCCCTAGTGCCGCATAATGTGGTGAGTGTCCGTTACTTGTCCCAGCTTCTGCCAACCTAGCAGTTTGAAAGCACATAAAAAATGCAAGTAAAAAAATAGGGACCGCCTTTGGTGGGAAGGTAACAGTGTTCCGTGTGCCTTTGGCATTTAGTCATGCCGGCCACATAACCATGGAGACGTCTTCAGAAAGCGCTGGCTCTTCAGATTTGAAACGGAGATGAATAACGCCCCCTAGAGTTGGGAACAACTAACACATATGTGCGAGGGAAACTTTTACCTTTACCTTTATAGTCATCTCAAATGGGCAGGGAATAAAAGATGGAACATGTAACACAACATCACGTTGAAAATTGTTTCATATGTTCTACTTGTGCCTGACATCATGGCACAAGTGCAAAAGACCAGGATTTGCATCAAGAGGTTTCACCTTTTATGTCACTGCAATCTGTACCAGATACTCATGCAGTAGGACATGGGTGTCAAATTCAAGGCCCGCGGGCCGGTTCCGGCCCTTGGGTTGCTTAGATCTGAACCACGGGTCAACCTGGAAACAGCGAAGGACCAGCCCACAATGTCTCTGCCAGTGAAAATGTAGCTCACCAAGCTCCATTTTCGCTGGCAGAGTTGCAGGAAGCCGTGGCAACTGAAAACAGAGCTTAGGAGCCCGTTTTTGCTAGTAGAGAGCTCAGGCCACCACAGGTACCAACATGAGTAATGTCAAACTGGCCATGCCCAGCCTGGTCACGACTCCCCAAACTGCCCCCCCCCCAGGTCAAACACAACCCTGATGTGGTCCTCAATGAAATCAAGTTTGACACCACTGCAGTAGGAGAAAGTATCAAACTGGATTGTAAAATATGCAACCTATAAAAATTACATCAGATCATAAATACATGAAAATGTTTAAAGAACCACGATCTTTGTTCAAAATAAAACTAATTGATAACAGAAACATTTCAATATTAGTAATGTAAGCAATATATGTAGTAGAATATGAAGGCCTCATCATGGGACAAACTGGAAGTGACAGCTCTACCATATGATAGCTTATATTTGAAACTTCACATAAGAATTTTCCTATTAAGTCACTCTGTTTAATGATGAGCACTTTTCAAACGTGACGAACGGCCAGTTCCCAATGACACAGCAAACTAGTCTTCTAAATTCTATTTTATTTATTTCTGTGAAAATAAATGGAGAACATAAAATACAATTTACTTGCAAAATAAATTTTAGAAAGGTATAATAATTTTTACACATTAACAGATCTTTTAAAAACATCATTGGCAGTCTTAATAGCAAATATACTATTTAATACTCCAGCTTAAAAAATATATATAATTTAAATTAAAGTTTTAAATTATGCAACAAAATGCAAATTGTGTCAATTTCTTTGTTTTATATTCAGGAAAGTAGAATTCTTAGATTTTGTATACTAAAAATATTACAATGTATCTGTATTTTTAATTATTCTATTATAAAATCAAAAAGTGGTTAACATTTCTCAAAACAATTCTGTGGTTATGATATTTTTGACCAATTTAATTTGGAGACAAAACTTATACTTAGCTTGAGGACAAAAATTCCAAATGTTTATTCCATGTAAGATTTAAAAAGTCTGATGTACAATATAAAATTGTATTTTCTCACTGAACACTTGCCAATATAAATATTCAAGGATCTCTTCGTTTAAAAAAGACTACAGATAGTCCTCGAGTTGCCAATGTAATGGAGCCTGCCAATTACATTCGTAACCTAAGGATGGAATGAATCACGAAAAATGATCACTCCCTGCTTTCGCCCACGCATTCGCTAATCAAATATGCAGGTCATTAAGTGCACATGAGGTATTCCAGGGTGAGGAAGACCATGGGGGACCTAGTACTGAAACAGACTGCCCAAGGCCCCTTCCAACCCACTGAGATACCTTATGTTCCCTCCCCTGGGATTCCCACAATTGCTCTCCTGCATCCTGCCATGACAGGTCACCTACCTTGTGAAGATCTAGTGATCTATCTCCTCTCCAGCCTCTCTGCCCCAGTTTCTTTGCCTGCTTGTAGTCTCGGTGCAAAAAAACATTTGCAAGCTGATGGGAGGCTTGAAGCAATGCAATTTGCTGCCCCAAAGTCTTGTCAGCTTGCAAACGCTTTTCGCACCGAGACTGGAAGCTTGTGCAAGATCACGGCCCACAGAAACTTCCAGTTTTGCCACAAAAAGCGTTTGCAAGCCAATGGGAGGCTTGAAGCAATGCGATTTTGCTCTTGCAAATGCTCTTCGACTGGATCTGGTGCCAAGGCCTAATGTACTATAGTGCAAGATTTTGCACTACTGATCTTGCATGATCTTGCACTACTTTAGGTCTCTTTTCTCTGCAAATGCACCAAAGTAGACAAAGGAACTAATGGCTTGCTAGATCATTGCAATCTGGCTAATGTTGCAGCTCCTCTGAAGTCGTTCATAAGTGTGAATGACTGCTGTGATGCTGCAACATTTATAACTTTGGGACTATGTCATAAGTACTTGAGGGGGGGAGGGTTATGTTGTAACTTTGAACAATCGTTAAGTAAACTGTCTTAATTCAAGGATTATCTGTAGTTTATTAGCATTCTTAAGAACAATCTGTTGCTTTCCAGAATGTAATTAAGAGACTTCAAAACTCTATATATTTTGCTTAGGTATGCCATATTGAAATTAAATTTCGGGTGCTTGAATTCAGTTTTGTTTTATATAACCAAGTGGACATTCATTCTCCAAACGGATCAAGGAGACTTTGGATAGCATTTTAAATGTATCTATGCCTAATCCATTATTTCCAAATATGCAATTTCAGCATTAATAGAGGTTTTTGAATTAGGTGAACTCAAATTTGATGTGATCATGGGGATGCTGCAATGTAAGAGTGAAAAACAGGCATAACAGCATTTTTTAAGTACCATTGCAATTTTGGTTACTAAACGAATGGTTATAACTGGAGGATGACTTGCATGTGTTTAAAAACTGCTTCTACAGAGCAAAATCAACCTTGAGTTATATTAAAAAGTATACAATAAATATAGCTGAGAAAAATCTAGGAAGTCTTCCAATATATATACAAACAAAAACTTCAAATTTGTGAATGTCACTTCTACATTTATTTTCCAGTAAGTGGTGGAAGACATATAGGAAGACAGATTTAGCTGTCATCCTCTTTGCTACCTATGTTTCGTAATCTATGTGGACATAATGTTGGAATAAGAAAATGTAGAATCTAATGAATGATTCATGTAAGCTTCAGCCCTAAATTTAAAGGCAATGATTGCATGGATGGAATCTACAAAATGCTGGATTCTATATAATATAAAATAGTCTCACACTACAGCCAATGTTGCCAATACCAGATGGGCCTGATGAGATGGGATGCACCTTGCCAAAAACCTGTGAGATTTACGGAAGTCTCTCCTAACATAGTTAATGTATTTATTGTCCAATGCAATTAGACTCTGGGCAACTTATAGAATATGTATTAAAATACCATAATAATATCTAAACAATAAACAAATACTGTATGATAAAACTAAACCAGCAGCTTTGGAATCAATCATCTCAAATGTAGAAGAGGCTTTATAAGTTCCTGGAAGGTTGTAAGAGTGAAGGCCATCCTAATCTTTGAAGGTAAAGAAGTCAACCCTGACACTTCATTCACTGACACTCTTTCATAGATAAGTGTCCATAAGAATGCAGTCTTAGGTCTCTTCAAGCTGCTGATTTGGAAATTACTTTGTTGATAGCATTCTGAAGAAATAAATGAAATATCTGAGTCTCTGGATTGCAAAGGCATAATATAATTCTTTTGTGGTAGAACAAAAGTGAATTCTACTCCCTCTACTTAATTATATTCTTAATATTTTATTCAAAACTATATTACAATCATGAACAAAAAGTATTTGATTGAACGGCAAAGTCAGAAGGAGCAATAAACCATTGGTAGTTTAATTCACCAGGTTTCAGTTGCTAAATATTTCAGCTAAAATATATAGAATCATTTGGTAGAACTTTTATCTAAATTCTGAAATTACATTACATTGCTGGCATTATTTATGCATTTTTGTTAATTCATTTAGCATAAAAATATATTATTTTTAAAAGGTCCTAATGTTTTCATATAAAGTGCTTGCATAAATTTTGCTATTAGAAGCAGGTCTATGTCTTCTTGCTGTAATGCTGAATTACAAATAAATCCATGAAAATGTGCTTGATGTATACGTTTTAAAAATTGTTTTAAAAGTAATTGATTTAATCTTGCATTTTAAAATAATTTGAACAACCTCAAGGGCATTTTATGACATAGTCAGCAAATATGCAGATTAAAATAAAGTTTACTTGTAGCAACCAAAGAACTGCAAGCAATTCATTTGACTCATTTTTTATTTAATGTAAAAGAACATTAATGTTCATCTTAACACTAGTTCTTATCTTAACATACTTTTTTGTCACTTAAATAGGATTATGAGAGCAGAGGTGGCACAGTGGTTAGAGTGCAGTACTGCAGGCTACTTCAGCTGTCTGCTAACTGCAGTTCAGCAGATCAAATCTTACCCGCTCAAGGTTGACTCCGCCTTCCATCCTTCCGAGGTGGGTAAAATGAGGTCCCAGATTGTTGGGGGTAATATGCTGACTCTGTAAACCGCTCAGAGAGGGCTGTAAAGCCCTATGAAACGGTATATAAGTCTAAGTGCTAGTGCCAACTGCTCTCCGAGTGAGTTAATTCTAAAGTTCCCCAGTCCCCCTTTTCCCTAGAATTTGTGGGATTGTATTAGAAAGTAGTTTTACTAAATGGTGGAAGTGCACAGAATATTGCTAATGAGAAAAATTTAATTCCTTTGATATTATTTTAAGATTGGGAGAACAGATCTCTAATTGAAATAGATGTTTATTGTTGACCATTGCTGTCAAGGTTCATTTAGAAACAACACACATTTTGGGTGTTCAGTGCAAGATGTATGGAATGAAAATAAGAACTTATATTCAGGAAAATATGCTTCTAGTAGTACAGGATATGTATGTTATTAGAAGTGGAGAACTTTTTTTCTAAACAATATAGAATATTAAAAAGTAAACTTAAATGTGATTCTATTGAAAATACTTTTAAAAAATGTTACTTGTTTACTTAGTTTTTATACCTATAAGAATTTTTAAGAGAAGTGAAGAAAATATTAGCAACTCAAACCTATCATACATAAATTTGATAAGCTTAAGCTTATCATCTGTGTCAATGTCCTTTGATCTTCTATAAGCCTATCATATGACCAAAGTGTCCCTGTAACGACAAATAAATTGTATTAATTGAAAGCAAGGTTTGTTATACAGATAAAGTTTTCTATTACAATATCACATTGATATACAAAGCAAGTTAACAGCCTACAACGGTTGGTTCCATATAATTCACTATGAAAACCAAATAGGCCATATTAAATCTTAGCACAATGTGTGAACTCCCATGCAATTTCTAAAAATCTTACGTATTCTGAATGGAATCTGCACTATATTTTCTTTCTTTTAAAGAACATAATAATGGCTTTGGTAAATGCACAATGTCCAGCTTTTTTTTAAAGAAGGGTCAGGGAGACAAAATAAAAATACAACTAAAGTAGCTAAACTCTATTTTCAATGCTGGTAACGAGTACTAGCTCTCTCTCAGCTATTATCTATGAAAACATGTTCCATGAAATTATATAATCCTTCTTTAAAGCTACAGTATTTAAGCAAGGAGATACCACTTCAGTTTCTGGACGTTTTATAAGTTTATGGCTAATAAATGTTAGAAACACAATGCAGCCAACCTATCCTAAGATAAAAGACGTATCAACTTTTAGTTAAAAAGCATTGCCTCCTTTTTCAAGAAACCACTGTGGAATATATGAAGTAGAACCTACTTCAGATATTACACAGAAACAAAATAAACATTTCTTCATACTTAACTTTCCCATTCATCCAAGTTATTCATAAATAACTCTGTTTTCATGGCTTTCATAGTATAGGAATATGAATGGAGATTTCAACTCTAAGGCCTAGTGTAGCTTGATGAAAACAAGTTAAAATCATAGCCTTATTTACTTTGTTTTAATTGTTTTTTCCTTACGTTTCCTCTGACCAATTGTATTCAGTCTTAACATTTTTTTTTTAAAAAAGCACAGCTGGGAATGGGATTAAGAGGCTCACGAAAATATTTGGAAATTTGCACTAAGAATTTTAGTTTGTAGAAATATCATCTTCCTTGGGTTGAAAGCAACTCTGCTTAACCTCAGAACTCTAGTTGAATTAAGTTATGTCTTAGATTGAACGTATCAAAGAATAATATGCAATTCTTCTTTCTTCCAGTTTTGTAGAAATACCTCTAAAATCTCTTTGTAAATCTCAAATATCTCCAAACAGAAATAGGGTAATACATGCCTTTACTTGCATTGAGATTAATTTGGGTGACTGAATTCTGCTTTCTAGAGTATGTTTGAAAAACGAGCCTGCACTCCCTATATTTTCAACCTAATGCAGGAAACATATTAGTTTGCACTCTGCTAGCATACCAAGAAAAAGCTAAATCAATCTGCTGCTTTTATTTACATGCTTTATCCCTGAGAAATGTAATTGCTGTTTTTTTATTAACCTTATGTTTTATGGCTCTAATATTTAAGAACAAGCCTATCTTATGTCACAGTAAGAGGGTTAATATACTTACAGATTCACCAGCAATACATCTTGGACATGGCTGGGCAGTAGCTTTGGCTTCATTATCCGTAAATATCTGATTAATAAGCACATATATAGAGAATTCTCAACGTAATAATCACCGTTTGACATCTTTGTTTTAAAAAAGTGAACCTAATAGCATAGACGCCAGCTTATAAAACATACCATATAACTTGGTTTCTCCTTCATAATCTGAGTACTGAACAATTCGGTAAGATCATTCTCCTTCAAATTCCACTTCACAGCCCAGTAGTCCATAAAACAGTTGCTTAATGGGTGGCAGGGATTGATTGCCTGTGGAACAGTCTCCAAATTTTTGCACACTCGTTTCTGTGATAAGAAAAAGAAATTAAGTCTGAGGGCTTTTCCCATATGCTGGTTATACATGCATCTTGGCTAAAGTGTCTTGTTCTTGAGAAATAATGATTCTGTCTCTATTGTAACAACATTATTGCATGACCACGACCATTGATGATCATTGTTCTTACTTGAGAAATAACACATCTAGCTATTATAAGATGCAAAATATTTCTGTATTAAAATACAAAAAATAAACATATTGTTAGGCATGGAAGATAACATTGATTTTCAATTAAGCTAATTTATTGCTCATATCTATGCACAGGAATCTAGTCAATTAGCAGAACTATTTTGATGCTGAATAAGAGTTAAGAGAATTTAAGAGGGGTTGGACTTAAGACTAGTTGTGGGAATGTGGAGACTCTAGAGTCTAATTTCTCTTTTGACTCACCCCCTTCCCCAGGCTCTACCACTCCTACTCTTACACGTATTATTCCTAACAAGGAAGCAAGATTTTTCTCTAAACAATTATCTATGATTTTGAAGAAGGGGTATTTCCTAAGTTTAAAAGATGCTGTGAAAATGAAGAAATGGATGAGAAATATAGATGTCCAAAATTTAGAAGAGTTTGTAGATAAACAGTTGCCAGTCTGGGGCTTTTTACCTAGAACTCCAACCCTTTTGGTAATACCCAACAATATATCCTTTCTGTGTGAACATCTCTATCCTTCTTAACTTAGTTTTATTAGAAAGGGAAGGAATGTATATATGTAAACTTGTGCAATTTTGGATTTGGGAGTGATGCTTTCGTAGGGCTAAAAAATAAAATAAAAAGAATATTTCCAGTGACAAACACATATCCCTGAACAATGAGATAAAAATTATAGCTGAATTGGTGGCTAAATATTGGATCTGACCACTGAAATCTCTCCCAAAAAAGGAGAGATTGAGATCACCCATATGTATTTTGGGCACTTGCTATTTCTGAATAGATGGCAGAAGCTGATATTCCTGTGGTTGATTGTGTGTCAAATAGCTGGGAGTTGAGGGATTTCATCAAGTTCTGAAGTATAATGTAGACTCTAAGGATTTTATGTTGAATGGATCCTCATTTCTTAGTAGCTACTGGAATTATTTTTTATTAAATATTGAGAAGCCTTGGAAAAGCAAGCTCTTTTTTCTGTTCTCGATTATACTTTTCTTTTTCTATTAGATTTTATATGTATAAGTGTAATCGCTAATTAAATTAATATAAAAGAGTGACCAGTGTATGATTTGTTTTATAAACAGGCTTCTTTCATATATGCAGCAAATTTTAGTCAGTAGCTATTAATTCAATACACACATTTTAATTTTGCTTATTTTTAGATTATAATTATGACAGATATATGTATTCCCACACATATATGTATATACACATATACAAATAATAAGCATACATCTGGCTGAGTGATATTCAGAAAGATTTCAGAAGCATTTTCTAGTCTAAGGTTGGCAAAGTGGAGAAATTGGGGTTTGCATATCATTATCGTTTGATTGTTGACACCTTTCTTTTTGTTTCTTGAAGGAATTATCTTAGATTCAGGCATATTTTCTCTTTGGATAACTATGTTGTAGGTAGCAGGTATTTAGAGAGGAATAGAAAATAGAAAGAAAAACATCACATTGTATAAAATGGATTTTGATATCAAAATGATGTATTCTAATTGCTGCAGTTTTCTATTTTATAATAGGATGGAGACAGAGGATGCAGTACGAAGTCCATTAAGTTCCATCCACAGTAACATCTGAACTGAATCTTTATATACCTTTATAATAAATGTTTGAGTAAGATGCAAGAGAAAAAAGTTTTCTCTCTCCCTCTCTACTTTCATCAAGTCTTCCTGTATCTTCTGAAAATGGCTTCATGGTTCCTGACTGAGGTTGACTGGACACTGGAACAGAAGTACTTTATTTTGTGAAGGATACACCTTTATAGAAATCAAGTTAAAAAAAATCTGAATATAAACAAAAATGAAATGAAATAGAATCCTGTTAGGTTAAAACAAAGTGGATGAGCACAAGAAGAATATCCAAGGGAAAAAGGCTGAAGCATGACTACTGTTGAAAATGAATCAGCATACATCTAGAGGAAGTGAATCAGAAACAAAATATGTATTATAGTAAGAGTGTACAAAATGTAATAATAAAAATCTGAGAAGACCCTCTGAAGACAGGCTGCCTTCCATTGGGAAAACATTCATCTCCTTTGTTCCTGGAGAATTTGTCCTTTATTAAAAGCTATAGCAGGCAAGTACAAGCAGCATAACTAGCAAGATGCATGAAAGGATAGATAAAAGAGAAAACTGATTTACTGCTATGCATTAGAAGAAATTTTCTCTTATCAAAAATAAAACCAGGCTATTGCTTTGGGTCTAAAGCACTTATGATCAGAGACAGGAATTTAGCATACAGAGTAGCTGGTTATGAATGCTACACTAATGCAAGCAGAACCTGTAGAGGTTTCTATAGAGACTCCCAAATTATTCTGATATTTGAAGGCATCAGAAACATCTCGAGGAACTGAAAAAACAGACCTGTATAGAATTCTGATTGTGGAGACGGCATTAATAACTCATACCTAGCATGTCCGTGGCAAGGCCCAATGGGTCAGAGTGCTATGGAGACCTTCACATTGAATTTCATAAAAATGATGCATAAATGTGGCAACCTCATTCTTCTGCAGTTGAAAAGTCCAAATATATTAGAAAGGATTCTGCTATCGAGCAAAGTTTAGGTTAAAATGATTATAATAGTGTTGAATAGTGAGTCGTTGAAGAAAGACGAGCCGGATAAGTAACACAATAGGTTTATTCAATATAACTCAGAACGGGCTAACAGCAACAAGGGTACTGACAGCTCTGCTTTTATAGCCGAGCTGTCAGCGTAACAGCCAATCAGAGAGTCCAATTTTCCCGCACTTTATATTTGGACCGTTGGACTATGCTAGTATGTAACAGCTTCTTGTAATATTGCGAAGCGAAGCTACCGTTTGATCTTCTGAAATACACGGCCTTATCAATTTTCTGCAGAATTATTTATAGTGGCCTGATAACGTTCGTTTGCTCCCAAAATCTCAATTGAAAATTTGCTGGAAGCTTTTCCACATTACCCACAGATCATCAGGAGGTCTAATTCCAACCCCAAATGTAAAACCTTGGCAAAGTTAGCTGAGGCTGTAGTATCTCAAAAAACAAATATTCTTCCTTTTATCCACATGATCAATATTTACACGTCTCAACCTAAACCCGATTTGCTTTCAGATTTACGAGGCATATTATTACTTTTTGATTGCTGGTCGTCCCGTTCAAAAGAAGGCAATTTTTTTGGACTGTAATCTGCCATGCATTTTTAAACAGCGACCTAGGATGTAAAACCTCAATAATCAAAATGCTAGACAGAATATTCCCCTTGACTTGTCTGCCTGAATGCAACACGGCTCAATTTCCAAGCCAAGCTTTTTAAACATTTATATCAGCCCAGTGTGCAGAGCACTCTTGGAGATGAAAAATTGAAACCTTTCGCTTTTCTCATTTCCTCTGCAGCTTATATCCTAATTAGTCCTTTTTCCTCACAGCTAAATATGTTTACAGGCCTATGATCTTTCACTCCAATTACGGACACGGGGCTTCATATTTCTTTCGTGTTATTTATGGTAAGGATCAGCAGTTGAGTGACCCCCGTCTGGACCAAATCCAGGACTGGATTTTTGAGCTGGAGGTGTTGAAAATGTGCAAGAAAATGTCACGTTTCTGGTATGAAGACTTGAGGGGCTCCTGCTTTTTACTGTGTTTTATTCATATTTATTGCAGTCATCAGGGTCACCATAAAATTCACTTTTAGTGAATGGGCGTTTTAAAGTCTAACTTAAGGTAACGAACATGGAAAAGATGAAGAGGTTGATAAAGGAGAATATTTAGAATAGAATAGAATAGAATAGAATAGAATAGAATAGAATAGAATAGAAGAGAATAGAAGAGAAGAGAAGAGAAGAGAAGAGAAGAG
>JAOYMU010000002.1:1929329-1942527 GCA_025802295.1 Psammodynastes pulverulentus | reverse complement strand
CTCCTTCCCCCACCTTTTGCGCGCTCGTGTGCTCCCCCACCCTTTTGCGCATGCGCGCACTCCACCCTTCTGCGCATGCGTGTGCTCCTTCCCCCACCCTTCTACACGCGCTCGTGCACTCCCCTACCCTTCTGCGCATGCTCCCCCTGCTCTTCGCTGGCACTCCGGCAAGCTACCCAAAGTCCGATCGTGATTGACCAGTCGATCATGATCGACCAGTTGATCGTGATCAACTGGTCGGATCGCAATCGATGCTTTGGGAAGCCCTGCTGTACAGGTAGACCTCAACCTGTGACCAAAATTGAGCCCAACATTTATGTTGCTAAGTGAGACATTTGTTAAGTGAGTTTTGCCCCATTTTCAACTTGCCACATTTGTTAAGTGAATCAGTGCAGCTGTTAAATTAGTAACATGGTTGTTAGCTAGGAATCTAGCTTCCTCTTTGACTTTGCTTGTCAGAAGGTGGCAAAAGGGGATCACATGACCCTGGGACATTGCAACTGTCATAAATGTAAGTCCGTTGTCGAACATCCGGATGTAAATCACATGACCATGAGGATGCTGCAGGGGTCGTAAGTGTGAGAATGGTCATAAGTAGCTTTTTAAAGTGCCATTGTAACTTTGAACGGTCACTAAGTGAACTGTTGTAATTTGAGGACTACCTGTAGATTATTTTGGATAGAAAGGGGAACAGGGAAAGAGATAATAGAGGTTAATCCTATATGAAGTATATGGAGAAAAGGTATGTAGAAATCTTTGCTTACAGACATACTACTCTTGTTGACTGAAACCATTCCAACATTGGCAGAGACAGGTGATCAGAGTATAATTATTTCAGTCTCTTAAACCACACAAAAGAAACCTTAAAACTTAAAAGTATGATAATATTTTAAGCGTGGAAGATGGGCAAAGGCTTGAGAGTGATTTCCTTCACATTTATAACATGGATCAATGTGCTTATGCAGTGGGTTTCTGAGGAGAAGAAAGCTTCAGCCACTTCAAGGTAATACCTGTATCCTTTAGGTCAGTACTGTATCTGTTGTTCTTTCTTGGGAAGGAGCTTGGTTGGAACATCTGAATATGTGAGAATCATTCGGCTACATTTATATCTAAGAGTGTACAAGAGATTCCAAGTTTGTTCATGAATTTCTGTATAGCCTGTATCCTTTTTGAGCAATATCTGTTAGTAACAAAAATGGATCTCTTGCAATGATATATAATGGATCCATCTTTAAGGACGTTTGGTAAATGAACCAAATTTTGAATCTACTTATCAGTGTTCTCTTGACACATTTTTATTCATATTTTTCTTCATTATCTTTTGTCTCAAAATATTTCTGTCTCTAATTTGCTGTGTATTGGCTTGCTGTAAGCACTGTGTAAATAATTTCTTTCACAGAAGTACAGCGAGTCCTCGACTTATAGCCATTCATTTAACAACTGTTCGAAGTTGCAGTGGCACTGAAAAAAAATAAAAGACGACCGTTCCTTGCACTTAACAACCATCCCAGCATCCCCACGATCACGTAATCCAAATTCAGGTGCTTGGCAATCAGCGTGTATTTGCAACGGTTGCAATGAGTCCCAGGGTCCCACCTTTGCCATTCGCAACCTTTCCAGCCGGCTTCCGACAAGCAAAATCCACGGGGGAAGCTGGATTAATTTAATTTAATATTGTGTGATTCACTTAGCAACTGCAGCTGATTCACTTAATAACAGTGGCAAGAAAGGTCACAAAATTGGGTGTGATTCACTTAACGACCTTGCTTAGCAAGGGAAATTCACCTTCACTGAATTCAGTTATTGAGTTTAGTGTGATACTGATTGATAAGCTATGCATGCATACTCGTTCCAGAACAGCAATATAACCGGAATATAAATGAAGGTGAGGAGGAGATGGTTTTAGCTGTACTATGCTATTCCTTGGTTGCTGCTGTAGCTGGGTATAAATCTCATGCACATTTATAAGAACAGATTATCTGAATTTTGGCTCTTATTTCCTCAGGAAGATTACAAAAATAGTTACGATTGTATATTATAAAACTCTCTAGATTGCCCCTATAACATCTTTCAGAACAAGATATCAACTACACAGTATTACTGATTCTAAAGTTCCTATCAGATTGTGTCCAGGCTGATTGACATAAGAAAGACAATGGTTTGCCATTTGTATCTGAGTATAATTGAATGATTGGAATCAGAAATCCTTTATTATGGCTGGTATTTCATCACTGCCTATGTAAAATCTGTTTACAATAATGTTACATTTCATCTGTGCCCTAGCTCCCTGTTTACATGTGTTTTGCTTGCTGTCATTAGTATTACACAACGATTATATGTAGCTTTCCATCTCTTTTAGTGTACTCTTTTCTCATTATGCAGCCTTGATCTGTATGTTCTTAAATGCACACTTCAGACATGCTTTCATTAGTTTTTGTATTGCTCAGATGGTTGCATTGGTTTTAAAAAAGTCAAATATTTTGTTATGAGAATAAAGTATGTTGTTGGCACTTTATCCCTAAGCATAATAACATTTTCAGACTGCTACTTTAACCCTTAAAAATGAAGTCCCATCAATCAATCTTTTTGTCTGTTTATAGTTGCCTACAGCTAAAATAAAGTGTTCGTGCTCTTTTCTTTAGAAGCCTCTTACTGTAGCAATGAATTAATATATTGGTAGCAAAATAACCATCAGCAATCACCCCGTAGCTGTTTACTAATGAACTCCCAGATGAATGGGGAAAGAAGGGAGATCAGGATCTTTCACTCGAGGCAGTACAAGAACTTAATGCTTCAGTTCTGCGAAGAAAAGCAACTTATACATCATATAAATAAATACTGTTTGCTCTTGGCTCAAAATGCAGATTATGAAGACCTCAAGCTACAGTACAAAACAAAAGTAATGGGAAAATTTGCCAGATAGGAATCTTGCATAGGTTTCTTAGAACGTGCACTTATTTTAAAACTGTCACAATATATCTGGTGATTTGGAACTTTGTGTAAATTGGGCAATATTTTCTAGATACCATGCAAAGCTGTGAATATATAGCAACACATGTAGAGACATAAGGAAGGTTTCTGTTTTGTAAGGAGAAAATGTAAATATAGTAGACAAGACAGACACTATATATTTTGTTTTCTAGGTAGTTTTATTACTCTTGTTTAAATGGAGTTAACAGTAAAATTCAGTATACGTTTTATACTGAAATATAAATATGAAATATCACAGTTGTACAATTAGGATTAAGGAGATGGGTAAGTAATCCTATTTCCCTGAGCCCTTCTCTTACGTTCTCCACTTCTTGGCTGCTGCTCAGTTTTATACCTTGAATTATTAAAATGTTTGTTAACCGAAATCAGGCAAGAATTCTCTGGTTGAGTCAGCCATGAACTTTCCATTAATGTAAATATATTTTCAACAATGACCACAGTTGGGGAGGACAAAAAACATGTTATCAGCAGTTGATAATGATGCTGGAATAAAGTTATGAACAGTGTTATATATTTTGTGTAGGAAACACATAGAATATAGAACAACAAGGCACTAAGGGACCTTGGAGATGTTCTAATCTAACTTCCTGCTCGAAGAGGAGATCCCATTCTGAACAGATGGTTATCTAATCTCTTCTTGAAAACCTCCAGTGATAGAACACCTATAACTTCTGAAGGCAAGCTATTGCCCTGGTTAATTGGTCTCACTGTAGGAAATTTTGCCTTAGTACTATGTTGGATCTTTCTTTAATGATCTTCCACCCATTACTTCTTGTCCTGCCTTCAGGTGTTTTGGAGAATAGGCTGATCCTCTCTTCTCCCTGACAGCCCCTCAAGTACTGGAAGACTGCTATCATATCACACCCTAGTTCTTCTCTTTCCTTTATTTTACCATAATTTAATTTTGTGGGACGCTTTTTTTAGTTAAAGATAGATATAGCCTCACTATGGGAATATATAGAAACACATGTAGAGACATAAGGAAGGTTTATGTTTTGTAAGGAGAAAAGTTAACTATTGTAGACAAGACATATACAGTATATATCTTTTTTCTAGGTAATTTTAAAAATTGTGTTTTTCTTTTTGTCTCTCCCCCCCCTCCCCAATCATCCAGGTTTCAGCAGACAAATCATAGAAATTCTTAACAAACATAACGTTGTGTTTAGCAGCTTTGATATATTTTCTGATGAAGAAGTGCGCCAAGGTCTAAAAGCATACTCCAACTGGCCTACTTATCCACAGTTATATGTAAACGGAGAGCTTATAGGTGGACTGGATATTGTTAAGGTTAGCAAATAAAATCATCTGTTTCTTTTTTAAGAAAAAAAAAAACTAATTTAAAAAGTATTTTACGAATATAACATTTTTTTTATTTTAGGAACTTGAGGCTTCAGGCGAATTGGATACAGTCTGCCCCAAGGCACACAAATTAGAAGACAGGTATGGTGCATTTTGTTTTCTGTTTATCGTAAAGAAGAAAATCGGTATATTCCATAATTGAATTTAATTGCTGTCCACTTTATAGTTTTCTTTTTCATGTCACAGAAGAAAATCTGATATGTGCATTCACATCTTTTTTTTCCCTTTCAGTGTTTTTCATCTTGATTTCTTTTTTTCTATACCTACTTAAGTGTAAGAATACCCATTGCCGTTCTATAAAATGACAATTGCCAAATCAGATTAGTCCCAACTTGATCAGTCACCCAAGGATGGAAAAATATTGTCTGTATTCATTGGAAAACCGATAGGTTGTAACTGTATTCTCTATACTAATGGCTTAAGAATTTATCTTCAGTTCTTTCAAGTACAAATACTATAATTTTCTAAAATACATTATTCTTTCAGTTCCTCCACAGAGCATAACTTACATAAAAATAGTTGTGCAAAATATTTCTAGATCAAAATAGTTTTATCCCAGAGTGATTCTGAGGTTTTGAAGGGCTTTGGAATGACATGTTTCAGTTTTCTTTAGAAGTTGGAAAAGTGGATTTGGATATTTCTAGTAAGTTTGCAGTCATATTGTAATACTTCTTGTGAGACTGAAACTGATATTCTGGTGTAGGAATATTCTTTATCTCATTGGTGGAGGTTCCCTTTGTCTTTATCATGTTGACCAGATTTCTCCAACCCCTGGGCTGTGGCCCACTACCAAGCCGCAGCCTGTTCAGAACTGGGCCGCAAAAGTAGCGGGCGACTGCAGATGTGCATGTGTAGTTCCACTTGTGTGTGGAGCAGGGGGGTGAGCATGCATACACAGCTCCATTTGTGCAAGCAGGGGTGCATGCACCTGCTGCTTGTGCAAATTGAGCTCTGTGCGTGGGCTGCCCATCGTTTGCATGGGAACCATCCCTCTGCCCCCACCTCCTGGAAAAGGTTGGAGACCATTGATGTTGACACAGGCACAGATTTGCTGAGATTTTACTGTTATTTCATTATCCTTGTATATTAGCAATTCTCATTGTTAGAATGCCACCACAGTCTGTTAATTAAAACAGCTTTACTGCAGGATACTAACAAAGCAGAGTGCTGAAGAAAAACATGTTGCATTATTTATGAAATATATTTGAATAATCATGATTACCGTATTTTTCAGTATAAGCCATACTTTTTTTCCCTCCCAAAAGTGGGTGGAAATGTTTGTGTGTCTTACACAGCAAGTGTTGCCGAAGCCCCACCACCGCTGGCCCCTACCCTTCAGCTTCTGCCTCCCAGCAATTTGCCTCCTTGCAATAAACAGCAAAAAGCCTGGTCAGCTTCAGCACAGCCTGAATGAGCAAAAGCAGCTGATTGTCAGTTGGATTATCCGCCTAAAGATCAGCTGTTTCAGGCTGCAGGGATCGCCAGTGCCTATTGCTGTCTCTGCGTGCCCCATTTTCAGCCTCCACATCCCGTTTTCGGTCTCCGCGTGCCGCATTTTCGGCCGATCCAGGCGGCGGGGATCAGAACAGCTGATTGTTGGGAGGCCGATCCAACTGACAATCAGCTGCTTGTGCTCAACCAGGCTGTTTGCTGACCAGGCTGTTTGTTGTAAGAAGGCAAATTGCTGAGAGGCAGAGGCAGATTTCCCCCCCCTTGTTTTCCTCCCCAAAAGGTAGGTGCATTTTACTTTAATTGGGATTTATAGCCCGCCCCATCTCCACAACGGGAATTACTTATACTAAGTAATTCCTACTATGTTCGGTAGAGATTAAATGCTGTGATTCTGGCTGGAATTCTAAGAAAAAAAGTTAATACTTGAGAATACATTGCTAGCCATTTTTTAGAAATTTGTATTTTTGTTATTGATGTAGTTGCTTTTTAGGATTAGCCACTTCTGTTTTTATATTAAACTTTGTTTGCCATTTTTGGAAATAAATGTTAGATTTTCCTTTGGTTAAAATTATTATAAATTTATGAGAATAATTGGAAGTCACTACTACTGTGTATGTTACATTAATCTTATTTGCAAAAACATACTAAATATTACTCTTTAATGCATTTATAATATAATTCTGTAGTTGTAAACAGCCAATTTTAGATATTCTTTAAATTTATATATGGAAAAGCATTGTTACAAAATAATTTTAAAAGCCATAGCTTGTTATGAGAGAAAAATAAGTAAACATAAAATTGTTGAAAGAAATATGACACATTTCACTGAAATTCTGTTTTTGATCTATATTCTCTTACAAGTTAATGCCAAGATTTTATCAATCTTTTCCTTTTCTAGGCTCAAAGATTTGATAAACAAGGCCCCTGTGATGCTATTCATGAAAGGGAATAAGCAGGTAAGATTTGTAATAATGCTTTAGTTTGATGCACATTGCAGCATATTAGAATAATGCATTAGCTGTTCCCAACCTTATGACTTCTATATACAGTAGAACTACATGTCAGAATTCCCACCCATCATGGTTTGTATAAGAATTCTAAAAACAACAATCCCAGATTATGAGGAAATGTCATCTGGAAAATGTGCTTGGAACCTTGGAGCATGAAAGTACAATGTCTTCATATTCCTGGAACTAAAAAAATATAACTCTTTGTGTTTTTTTGGCTAGGGAATTAACTAAATACAAATAAAAATAGCCATGAGAAACGAGTTCCTAAAGTATAGATTTTGAAGAGTTTGATAGTAACATTTGCGGTCAACATTACTTTATTGTTCCTGTTTAGTGACCATTTACAGTTGTGACAGCAATGAAAACATAATTTGTGACGCATCTTTGCATTTAGAACCTTTGGATTTAGGTTTTTAAAGGAAAGCTGAAGTCAGATGATAATTAAAGTTGCAGTTTCACTTATCAATCACTTCATTTAATGACTAGTTGCCAATTCTAATTGTGGTTACTAAGCAAGGACTACCTACAACTATTTTAGTTAGGTAGATAGACAGGTAGAAAGTTCACAGTAGACTGTATTGCATATCTGATAAATTGGTATAAATATCTATTGTTCTGAGGTGAGGACTGGGGAAAAATTGCTCTTATAGTTTATTATATGATTTAGGTTTCTAGTTAGATGTTAAAGTCAAATGTAGTAATCAGGATTTTCTTACATGTTGATTTTTATAATGTCTTATTTTCTGTTTCTTATCTATGAACTGTTCCAACCTGTTGCCTTCTAAATATTTTGGGAATTAAAATAATTTTGAGTAGTAATGCACTGTCTTTTGAGGATGTCAGGTTGGAGAATGTAACCATCCGAAGACTATCTTAATTTTTATAAATCGGTTTGCCAGAAGTCACAACTTTAAAATTAACACATATGTGTTAATCTAATAGAAAACAATGATTTGTTCTTTTATTCTTATTTTAGACGGCAAAGTGTGGATTCAGCAAACAGATTATAGAAATTCTAAATAATACTGGGTATGTAACTAATATATTATCTTAAATTTTGTTAAAATATGCCAGCATGTTTTCTTGCATTATACATGATATAAACTAAAGCATTATAAAAATTAAAAATGTATTTTGTTAAATATGCCAGCATATTGTTTTCTTGCATTATACCTGATATAATTTAAAAGCATTCTAAAGATTAAAAACATATTTAGTATGTTACTTCTTAGCCTTTTAATCTTTATAGTACTTTTATCTTTTCAATATCCATGAATTCTCTGATTATATCTTTCATTGTCCCCTCTGCATTTTTGCACTCTTCCTCATATATACTGGAAGGCTCTTTCCATCTGGTTGCCTACTGTTATCGTACTTAATAATTAAATAGAAGAAAGACATTTCACCAGATTTGGCACCTAATCCTAATCCTAACCCCTCATTTCCATTCATCAGTTCTGTTGGTTCTCTCAGTGGTAAGTTGCTGAACAATTCGTAAGACTTGGACTCTAACAGTCTCCTCTCAGTAGTCAGTTTAGGACTGTAATGCTAATCTGGTTAAGTACATAATCGGAATTAGATCTCATGCTCAAGATCTTTTGTTCAGGTTTCCATCTCTAGCCCTCTTAGAGTTCACTTGAAATCCATCGATCAACTTCAGTATGCTTTGATTATAAGAGCCGTGGTGGCGCAGTGGTTAGAGTGCAGTAGTGCAGGCTAACTCACTGCTCACTCCAGGAGTTCGATTCTGACCTGCTCCAGGTTGACTCTCAGCCTTCCATCCCTCCGAGGTTGGTAAAATGAGGACCCAGATTGTTGGGGGCAACATGCTTAGAGAGGGCTGTAAAGCACTGTAAAGCGGTATATAAGTCTTATTGCTATTGCTATATTCCTAACCACTTTTGGTAAGTATCAGGATACTTTTAAAAAGTTGTGTCCAGTTAGATTTATCCAGACTCAAAAGAGCCACAAAAGCAGTGAACTCTGGGCTCTTCCTATAAGAGTTCAAGGGTGTTTTATTTTGACAAATAAAAACAAGGTATAAATTATGAAACTTGCTAGTTTATATGTGAGTTTTGTATATAGCCTCTATCCTATTTTGTACTTAGTATAGTAATTACTATTACAATAGTACTATCTACTTCATAGTAGTACTATTATATAGCAATGTTTTCTTTTAAAAAAATTGTTCTGCCTTAATTTCTCTTTCTGGAATTCCTTCTCAATTTTTTCTTTTGTTTCTGGGATAGAGTACTTGCAACTTTCCATGTTGTGTTTCTATATTTTGTACTTTTCCTTGCTTTGCTACTGTATTTCTTTTCCCCTGGACTAGTCACTCGGTTTGAAGGAAAACGTCTTCTGTTTGCTGGTGGCTGCACAGTTGTCAAAACAAATGCCTCCTCCATTTTCCTTCCTGCATCTGTTTCAAGATTGCAGCTTTATTGGCAATTCTGCCCATGCTGACATTGGGAGAAGCCTTAAATAGTAGGGGAAAAGGCAGAACAGATGATGACAATTTTTCTAAGCAGGTTACTCTTTGAGAATAGGCTACCTTTCAAAACTGTTACTATTTATTTTAAGGTGAAATAATAAGTCTCAATGTCTTCTTTTTTATTTAGTGTGGATTATGAGACTTTTGACATACTGGAGAATGAAGAGGTATGTTGTTCAAATGCAACTCTTATTCCTGAGTTTAAGAATCTATAATGTGGAACATTAATCAAGTCTACATTTCTTAGGTGCGGCAAGGATTAAAGAAATATTCAAACTGGCCAACTTACCCACAGTTGTATGTGAAAGGTGAACTCATTGGAGGCCTAGATATTGTTAAGGTGAGAAAAGAATTGTTGAGAAAGTTTGTAACCTTTTCATTAAAAAAAAATAGATCTCTGCATTATCCATTTTGATACTTACTTGATGTTCAGATGTATGATTTCTTTGTTGCTTATTCCTCAATTGTTGTTTTAATGTCCTAAAAATTTAGGTCCAGGATTAAAGTTAAATCAATGGAAATAGCTTTATTACATTTTATCAGGGCCATACAGTATTATCACTGGTCAGTGAGAAAGTATACTCAGATTATGGAACATGTACCTTATATGATAACTTTGCTTTCCCCTTTATTAATTCTTTACTATTACAATATTATTGACCAGACCAGTGGTTTTTCTTTTTCAGATATGATGGATTATTTTAATAGAATTTTATATACTGATTATTTTATACTATTACTGGTGTTTGATTTTAATTTTAATTGTGTGCTGTTCTTATAAATATGCAAAAGCTACCTGTCTTTTTTTTAGTCTTCCTGCCCAGAAAAGATGCAGCTGTTTTAATGAATAGTAGAGAAATGTACAAATGCAAGTCTGGAACATTTTATCCAAATCATTTTTGAAGCATACACTTCTTAATGCATGCATACTAGAAAGTCAGGCTTTGGGTTTTACAAATAGTTATTGCTTCACTCTCCAGCTGCCTATAGTTTGACCTACTTCTGCAGTACCTCTATAACTTATATAGAGTTCTTATTATTATTCAAGACTTTTTGTGGCTATCACTTAGTGGATGGCTAGTTGATTCTTATGTACAAAAGCATAAAGCATTAATTTAAAAGAGAATATTTGTAGCTCAGGGTTGAAATGAAGAGTCCTTGGTGCTCTTGGTTGTTATTTTGCAGACATTTTGTTACTTTAACTAGATAACATGTTACCTAGTTAAGTAATGAAACATTTGTAAGAAAACAAGCAAGCTCAGAGAGCACCAAGGAGCTCTCAAGCATTAATGTGCACAATTTTATTTCTGGTACTTTTGACATTTGAAACATAATGTCTTAGAGGTTTTTTTTATAACTTATCATCAGTCTGATATATTGTAAAAAAAACCCTTAAATCTTCGTTGAATGGTTATAATAATAATGAAAAGTTGTTCTTTGACATCAATCAGTTATTTGTTCTAAGAACTATCTCTTACTCCCATGGGTGCATTTAAAGATATTATTTGGTTTTTAGCTTTAGTCTTCAACATTATTTTTTTCTGAAAACATATGTTTTGCAAAAAAAAAAAGTGTCACATTTCTGAACAAAAAGGTAAGATTTTATTGTATACTTTTAAAAAATGGCCCTGAAGGAAAAAATAGATCTGTATTTCTTGCTCCATCTTCTTATATTTGTGTGCGTGTACACAATGAACAAGCATTGACTGCTAAACCTAAATACTCCGGGGTCTATTCTTGTCTTCAGTGTTTTATAGCCAATATCAAAGTCATTGTATCTCCTGGGAAAGGAGAATCAATAAGTCTCATTAGTTTTTTTAAAATAGGTTTATATTATTTAAGTCATGTAGTTATTTTGTTTTAAAACAAATGTTCAGCAGTATACTGCATTCAAAAATTATACACTATATGGTTTTAAAGAATATAAGATATTTTCACTTTGGTTACATGTAGGTTCTATTAAATGTCCTTACATGACACAGTATGCCCTAGGAATTGAGATGAATCAAATGATACAGTTCACATTTTAATCATTTTGAAAATCTACTGGGAATTATTTTTCATCTACAGTAACATTTTTCTACATAGTTCTATTTAGCAATGTTCAATAAAAATTCCATTTCTGCAGGCAGAATCCTCCAATTTCTTTTGGGGTTGATTTTAAAAACCATCTCCAATAATTGAATTTATTAAAACTATAATTAGACCTTGAAAAGTTTCAAAAACCATTGTTCTACATTTATTACCTTTCTTTTTTCCAGCGTAGAACACTTAACCGGTTTCTTTAGTTTCATTAACATAGAAATTTCTCAGGATATTGCAAAATAATTGTAGGCCTTGGCCTATAATTTTTGTTTTGAAGTCAGTGTCTTTTTTTGAAGTCAGTGTCTTTTGCTCTGAATTGTTCTTGCATACAACCAAAGATATAATAAAATAGGATTAACAATACAAAAAAAAAATCCTGTTTATAACATTTACCCTTTCCCATTCGTATGATGCTCTCCCTGCTCGTGTTTCTAGGGAAACATGAACAGGAACAAAACAAGTATAGAATGTATTCCAGACATAAAGAAAATTCCAGGTTCATTTGAGGGCTTATAGTAAGTAGTGGTAATACTTTCTAATGCTTACATCCCAGAGAACTGTTGCTGTTATGAATTTACAGTACTGGGTTTAGATCATGAATGTCCAGCCTTTTAACTTGCCTGGGTTGGATTGAGTGAAGTGGAATTGTCTTGGGCTGCATATAAAACATATAATGGAGATAATGTATATAAATCATATAGTAAAGTTTATGAACTGTCCAAAGCCGTATGAAACCCATGGACCATGGGTTGGAGATGTCTGATTTAGATGATGAAATCTTACCTGGTCTAAGGCAAAAAGCATATCTGAAGCTGGGAAGACTCTATGAAGATGGGCCAGATAAGATTTTATACTTGCAATATAGCAAGTTTATATGACAGATTTCTAAAATACATTGGTAGATACCCAGTTAATTGGACTTTATGCATCCGACTTGCTTTTTTTGGTAGAGCTTTTCTAATCACATCAGTCCCTGAATGTTTTCTCCCTTTCTTCTTCCAGGAACTAAATGAATCTGGTGAGTTGTCATCTATCCTGAAAGTAGAAAATTGATGCAAATGAAATACATCGATCAAGACAACTGAAATACAAACATTATTATTGACATTTGCACTGGAACAGGTTATGACAGAAAAAAAACCAGAATGCAGGTTTCTGACTTCCTTTTCATATCAGACCACACTAGAGAAGTATGTAAATGTAGACCTTCGTACAACTGTAAACTTATGAGCATCTTCAGACTGAATTAAAATTCAAGTTCAAAAATGTATCTGAGTACTTTAATTTTTCATTCCATTCACACGAGCATCTAGCTGAGCTAGGCCTTTGTTTAAGTGGTAGATCTGCTCACCATCGTATAGCCATTGAACTTTCTAGTGTTGTGGTCTAATGCATGTAATAAAGACATCATTATGGGGGTCTAGTCTGGCTCAAGAATGAGGACCCCGTCCTAGCAGACCTATCAGCCATATCTTTTTAAGCCACATTTTAAATTAATATGGCTAAAAAGAGCATAGCAATACACAGAGAATTTTCCTTACCTTCACTGATTGGTAATTTAATCTGAATTATATATATCTTACTAAATTTGTGGTCATTCTTCCAAGCCTTTTGGCTTGCAGTTTCTGTAATTTAAATTGAAATGCATGAAAACAATCTTACCTATGCCACTAAAACAACTTGAATAACGTAGCAATAGAAAATAGAATCCACTCTTTATTTATTTAGTTATTGAATTGATATTGCCGCCTATTCGCCCATGGTAACTCGAGGCGGCTTACAGAATATAAAACTACATTTAATACAATAA
>JAOYMU010000002.1:1533706-1550280 GCA_025802295.1 Psammodynastes pulverulentus | reverse complement strand
CATGTATGGTAATCCCCAACCCGTATGGATTTCAAGCCCGTTAGTCATTTGTCCACGGAAAGTCTTCCTCCCCCCCGGGTCAAAAGATGAAACCACACCAAAAAGGCCGCAGCCAAAGCAGTGGGAGTTGCCCGGACACCAAGCTGGGCCACCCAGGTGGGAGGCCACGGAGGAGTCTGCCACCACAAGGGAGGCTGCTGTCTCTGCCACTGATGATAGTGGTGATGGTGAAGGTAATGATAGGACAGACCAACAGTTTCTAGCAGCAGGGAGTCGGGCTGTAGTTCGCCGCCATGCGGAACAGAAGACATGCCGGGTTGGGGGGGGAGGACGAGACAGAGGAGGCGGTGGTGGCGGCGGCGACCGTGAGGGTCACTGGGGAGCTGCCGCTGCTGCTATCGTTGGACGAGCATGACTGCCAGCCACCACAGAGAGGCCCGACTCTCTGTTTTCAGAGAGTTACTTTCTGCTAAAGAGAGGCAGGTAGCTAAATGAATCCTAAACCCTTTTATACAATTTCTGTCTCCCATTCTGTTGTATTGGAAGGAATAAAAAAGAATTACAGTGATGTCAAATGAAAAAAAGGTACATGCAAATGACAAATGGCATTATTAATCATATCGTTCTACTGATGCTCTCCTAAGAATGAGCCTTAACTGCGGATTCTTAAAAAGTGAGTGTGACCTGAAGATTGATAACAAAATGAATAGGTTTTTTTTAACTAATCTGCGATTTCCTCAATTGTTTAATTCTTATTCTTCTTCCTCTCCTTCTCCTCCATCTTCTCTGAGATATACAAAAAGCTTAGCACTTGGGTTATGAAAATGTTAGCTTTTTTTTTTTAGCTGTTGGGTATTTTGATTTCTGGCACTGCTATTGTTTTGCTTGATTTATTTGTAGGTAGTATCTTCAAGTTTAATCTACGTAAGGTTACTCACATTGTGTGAGGTTCACTAGTTTGAAGGACAAAGTTGGCTTCTAAGTGGTAAACTGCAAGATTGTTTGGTTGATACTAAAACAAAACTACAACAAAAACTTGTGTAGAGTCCAATTTAACTAATTATATACAGCTAATATGATTATTTGTGTGTATTAATAAGCTTTATCTCTCTGGCATTAAAAACTACAATTTGGAGAGGCTTTGCATCTCTGAGCTAAATTCTATTGGTTGGTTTGGCATAGCAAGTAATTAACAAGTATAAATAAAATGACTCAACTATTATGTTTGAAATCAGTAATTATCCTCTCATCCCCATCTAGAACCAGGTACAGGCAAGGGGAAGAAAATCAGCATCATGCAGATTATCAAATTATCCTGCAAATCACATAGTTTATTACAGATCTCTGCAAGGAAATGGTATCAACGATGCCATGTTTTAAGTAAGAAATCTCTTGCTTTGTAGGCAGCTGTTAGATCAAAATTGGTATAATTATAGTCTTAATAAAGAACAAGTAGAGTGACATATTTCATTACAGCTTGGACAGGAGCATTAAGGAGGATAGAGAAAACTAGATATATAACCTGAGAAATGCCAGTCAGATATTAGCGAGGTCCCCAGAGTTTCCCCAGTTCTCAACAAGATGTATAGCAGTATTGGCATTTTAGAAACAATTGGTAGGTTACAATGATGAATGACAAATCAGTGGATGCATGCTGCAGCACACCTTCTTACCAACAAATGAAGTTAAAAACCAAATGTTTAGATGAAACAAAAAACACACTTTGAAAGTATATGATTGTGCATGTTAATTCACCACAATATGTTAGCCTATGCTTGTGTAAACATATTTTCAATATTAATTATAGTTGGAAATATCCTTATTTCTTCTGTGAAAATTAAATGTGTTTTGTCTTTCTGAAAAAAAACCCACCTGATTTGCACCTGTGCACCAATGTTTGGAAATCTATTTAACCAATAAACAGAGCAAGAAAATAAATATTGTTGTTGTCCCTTTATTGTCTGTATGCATGTTTCTAATGAAAATTCAATAAACTCTTTTTAAAAAATAAATAAATAAATGAATGAATAAAAGAATGAATAAATGAATAAATAAATAAATAAATAAATAAATAAATAAATAAATAAATATAACAAACTATTTCATTTAAAATATGCTGGAATCCAAAAAAGGCTTGGGTAGTGAGCATTTTTTAGTTGCATTGTATAATTGATATTTTGTGCATTAGATTTATACCCCATTTTTCTACTTTGGCAGACAGTCAAGGCAGCTAACGAAACAAAAGAAATACATTAAAAATAGAAATAAACATGTCCTGGAAACTAAAATCAATACTGAACTGATGTCGATATGAAATGCCTGATAACAGAGACTTTTCTTAAAGCTGATGAAGTGGGAACCAATGAAGCTCCTTAGAGAGTGTGGTTCATAGGTTGAAGGCAATGCAGGAAGACCCTATTCCAACCTGTGAGAAAAATGGGCCAATGGCATATTCTCAAATGGACTTTAGTCAGGTTTGTTCTAATACAGAAAGTATTTTAGATACAATCTTTCTCCATTCATGTATTTTGGTGTGTTTGAAAAACAGGATCAAGAGATGGCTCTTAAGAACAGCAAATGACCCTTCATTCTGACAGCTGAGTTGTCTTCATTCAAAGAATGTTTTGGATGTTTGGGGATCTGAGTTGTGTGCTACCCAGAGTCACTTGTTTGTGAGACAACTATATAAATTAGATAGCACACTTAGCAATAGCACTTAGACTTATAGACCGCTTCACAGTGCTTTACAGCTCTCTCTAAGTGGTTTACAGAGTCAGCATATTGCCCCCAACAATCTGGGTGCTCATTTTACCCACTTTGGAAGGATGGAAGGCTGAGTCAACCTTGAGCTGGTCAAGATCAAATTGCTGGCAGTTGGCAGAGTAAGCCTGCAATGCCACGTTCTAACCACTCCGCCACCATGGATAAATAAATAAAATAAATAAATAGCTTTTCATCAAAGTGCCCTTAAATGATGAAGTGTTTCAGATCTTAAGAAGTTAAATTTGAAATATTAGAAGCACAGTATTTTTCTTAGTCCAAACATACCACACCAGATCTCCAGATTCTTAGGTGTAAGAGGGAAAAATAATAAAACATATAGCAATGGCATGATACAAACCCTTAAGTTCTTGTGTCCCATGTTGGAGCACAAGTATAAATGGGAAGAACTTACACTGAGATATCACAACATATATTTTGTCATTTTAGCATAATTGTTGTTTGAAACAGATGCCTATATCTGGATTATCAATGTGCAATCCAGTGTTTTGCAGTCAAGTTGATACAAGTCAAGAAAGGTTTAAGTTTCACGGTTCTGGATATTGATTTCTCTAAAATGGGCAAGTAATTTGAGATACACTTGGTGGGAAAGAACAGAAAAGTTATTTGTCTTTATAGAAACTGCTGAATCAGGGTTATAACTCACAGCTAAGGGAGGAAATGGCAGAGAGAAAGCTTAAATACATATATAAGACCTCAAGAAGAAAAGGAAAATGAAGACAGCAATGGCATTTGAAACTAATTGGGTAGGCGACTTCCAAAGGAAGAATAATGAACTGAAGAGGGCTCCATGAAAAGTGGAGCTCACCACCATGGTGAAAAATAACTATGTCCTCATTGGACAAGGATAGGATGAGAAATTGCCTACAAGTACTCCAGAGAGTTTTTTACAAGGAGGCTGCAAGATAGAGGTCTCCAGTGAGCAAACCATTGTTCAGAACCATGGACAGTACCTTCGAAAGGACCCTAAGTTTGCATACTTGCTTTTCTAAACACCATTGGAAATTGCTTATTAACTACTTTTCAGCTACCAGAAACCTTTGGGTAAACCATTTTGAAAGCACTAGGTGAGTTTGCCTTCAATCTTTAGCAAAAGAAAGATTTAACTACAAACTTAAGAACTTATAGTTAAAAAACAAATAAACAGGAAAAAGTTGATTAAAAATTGATTTTAGAAAGCTACAAATGGAATAAGGATCCAGATAAATCTGAAAAAGACTTTAAAATTAATTTTAAAGAATCCTCCAGATGCGATAATGTTTTTGTTTTTATTGTTTTTTTAAATATACAATAAGATAATATTTTAAAAGCTAGACATTAGAGGGAACTAACAAAACCAATTAATGGAGAAAAACATAAACTTGATTAAGAGTTTCAATGGTGCAAAATATTCTAAACCAAGAGAGTGACCTGAATAATTTTTCTATATTTGAAAGATCTTATGAGAAAGAACAAAGAAGAAATGAAAGTAAATCAAGTTCTAGAACATTATTTAAATGGATTAAAGATTAAGATTGTTAGAAGTAAAACGAGGGAATATAATGTTGCTTTATTGGATCAAGGTTACAAAAGATATAGTTATTTTGGGGAACCCTTGATGGACTTTTGCTAATACCAGGACAAAAATGACAATACTTTATGTGTTTGTTTATAAATAAGAAATGGGATATGGAAAAAAGAAATTTATTGTAATTTAAGAGGAGGTAAAAGAAGTTACTAAGATTGCTTATACTTGTGGTGGAGATTGGAAGCTACTTCTTTTATATTTATTTTTCTTTACTATATTCTTAGTTTTCTTTTTTATTTCTTTCCCCTTTAACTTTCCCCTTTAACTTTCTTTCTGTTTTTCTATCATTCTTTTCATTCATAATAGTTTTTAATATTATAATCTTTAATAAAATTAGCTGGGAAAAATAATGGAACTAAGAGGTAGAAAGCCTTGGCACAAAGATTACTCATGAGTCATGACCAAGATGTAAGAAGAAAGAGGTCCTAGACTTTGTGCACAGAACACACAGCAATGAGTGGCTACCGAGTCAGTTTGGACTGTGAAAAAGTTGGAAGTTTTACATGCAAGGAGACAAACACCTGAAGATCTAGCTTTAAGAGGATGAAGATACGTGAGTGACATGCAGATGAAAAGAACTGAAGGACTAATCTAGGAGGGGAAAAGTGAGAAGCCAGGTATATGAGACTCTGAAAGAAACAATTAGAGGGAACACATTATGGAAGGAGCAAGGAAGACGTTTTTGGTTGATAGCAATAGCAATAGCACTTAGATTTATATACCGCTTTATAGTGCTTTTTACAACCTTCTCTAAGCAGTTTACAGAATCAGCATATTGCCCCCACAATTTGGGTCCTCATTTTACCCACCTCAGAAGGATGGAAGGCTGAGTCAACCTTGAGACTAGTGAGATTCGATCTGCCAAATTGCAGGCAGCTGGCTGTAAGCAGAAATAGCCTTCAATTACTGCTCTCTGTCCTCTGTGCAGGCACAGAGAAAAAGAAAAAAGATTTATCAGGCTTTTAGAACAGAATATTTGAATAGCAGTACTACGAAGATAGTGAATGTCTATTATTGAACCCTGTACTTTCCAGATTTGCCCCCCAAAAAAGTACCTTCTGAAATGAAAAGAGTTGATGGCAGTAATTGGCAGTATTGATTTCACCCAGGGTACAAAGTAATAAATGATTTCAAGTTGACTCTCACACGGGATTGGCATCCATGCAGTATTTACAGTGAGTTCTGTATGCATTTCTTTAGTCAAAGAGTCCAAGCTTCTGATTTAGAATTTGGAGAAGACACCTGAGAGTTTCCCCAGAGACACAGGAGCATTTTGATCTGTGTGAATAGGTTCCTGCTCACTTTGAAGTTTTCGCATACTGTATAACTGAACTGATTCAGACATAAAATATTAATATAGATCAAATCAGAGAAACAGGCCTAGAATACACTAGAATATAGTACAGATGGAAAAGAGATAGGGAGATGTCACCTTTCATTTCTTGCACCAATACTCTCTTAATTTAAGCATGCTGTATAGCATAAATCATAAAATGTATAAAAGTTGACTGGGTGCATATTGATCAAAGCCAGTACATAAAAGGAATTTGTTTATCAGGGTCATTAATAGCATCTTAACTCAAGGAAGAGGAATTATGGGGAAAAATCTGTACATTGCACCTCTCTGAAAATCTTGGCTTCAGTGTAAACTTAATGCACTACAATCATGTGGAATAATGCAGAATTTACCAGCTCATGTTTTAGCCTTTTAATCTAAAGTGCAATAAGATCTAAGGGGATTTCAAAGGGTGGATTCCAAAGGCATGCAGTAGAACTTCATTTGCATGAAGGGATTTTCACTAGTCTGTGACCAAGCCTGTTCAAGAAGCTTGTAACTCCAGAGTAGTTTTAGAGGATGGCTGGGATATTGTATGGCATTTCTTAGAGGAAAGGAAACAACTTTTCTGATTCTGAGATATTGGAACACTGCTGTCATGTCACCCCTAGTCTTTCTGCTGAAAAGAAGGACTAGGGGTGACATGATGGCAGTGTTTCAATATCTCAGGGGCTGCCACAAAGAGGAGGGAGTCAAGCTATTCTCCATAGCACCTGCGGACAGGACAAGAAGCAATGGAAACTAATCAAGGAGAGAAGCAACTTAGAACTAAGGAGAAATTTCCTCACAGTTAGAACAATTAACCAGTGGAACAATTTGCCTCCAGAAGTTTTGAGTGCTCCAACACTGGAAGTTTTTAAGAAGAGATTGGATAACCATTTATCTGAAGTGTTGTAGGGTTTCCTGCCTAAGCAGGAGGTTGGACTAGAAGACCTCCAAGGTCCTTTCCTAACTCTGTTATTTATTCTATCATTGAAACCCTTTTTGATCATTAAAATTATATTATTGAATTGCATTCATCATGCGTAATTTTATTGCTTACTTATTTGATTTCTTCAGCCACTCATCTCACGTGCACGAGTCTGAATGTGTATGTGGGTTAAAGAGAAAATCTAGAAAGAAATATGATATCAATTCTTTTCACCCAGAAAATCTGAAGTTTCTCCTTTGTGGACCTTATTCTAGTGATGTCTTTCACCTGGAGATGTTCAGCACAATCATTTTTAAGATGAAATCCAATCTCTATATCTACAGGAGCTTTGTCAGTGGGAGACAGAAATTATTTAGAGCAGTCCTGTGGTCAATGCTTTCCCCTTTCCCCTATTGACAATCAACCATTCCTCTCCACCGGCATGACTCTAATAACATCTGCATGGATAAGCCAATTTGCATACAGCTGTACAGTCATTTGTGAAAGAATGCCTGCAGGAGACTGTTGACGGGACTATTGAACGTACGCTTTGGATTTTATAAGATGTAAACAGCCATCTTCCACTCTGAAGCATTTGAGAAAAGGCATCTGCCTTATTAATAATATTGTGCCGTTGGAACCCTGTTTCCAATTTGTAAAAAATTACTTTCCCTGGAAAAGATATTCCTTTTTAATGTTATTTTTTGGGAATGCATTAGGTTTCCTTTACATTTATTTTGAAAGTGACCTTGACTTACTTTACTGTTGAGGGCTGGAACAACATATTGTAAGGGGGAAGGGATATTGTCTATCCCTTGGGGGGCAACCATGCTGTCCATGCTTTGTAATCTGAAAAGCTTCATAGGAGGAGCTTCTTTGTAATGTCTTACATAACTGAAGCATGGGAAGCCAAAGGAGCTACAGAGCCATATGTCAAAAATTGTACGTAGAAACATCAGACACATCCTCTTGACCATCTTGTAACTAAGATAAGCAGACGGATTTTCATCCAATCTGTAATTTAACCATAATTTGCTCTGGATAAAAATAATATTTTTATCATAGATTAAAAGACTATCTCTAAGACCTCCCTATCTCTACCTTTATCTATCATCTCAGCAGAATAATGTTTTGTACTAGCAAATGGACAGAACTATAAGAAAGAACAATTTCCTCCTTTTACCATTACCTTTTTTTTGCTGAAAGTTCTTCCTAAATAAATAATGTGCTTGGATTAATGAGCTAGTTGTAAATATCTCTTCCCTCTTATCGTTAAGTCCACTAGAATTAAGGTAGGCAAAATTCCATATGCATTAAAATTACTTCTTTTTAGATTGTCAAAGGTCAGAGTGTTATTTATTTCCAGTTGGTTAGAGCAGTTGGATGACAAAGTAAAATAAGTAAAAAGGAAAGGCTGGGTACTTAAATGAGGCACAATGATTAGATGGCATGCAAAGAAGTTTCAAGTTGCTGTTGCTTCTTGCTGGATGTCTTCTCTTCAAACTTCCCCTTTTGCTCATCAATAATGAACAAACCTCCTACATGGCACTGCATCAAGCTGTAAACAAGAGTTAGAAAAATTATATATGATGGGAAAGCAGCAAAGATTACTGAATGCTAGAGGGTATAACAAAATAAAATTCTGTATTCTTGCCACAGACTCCATTCTTCACCATATCTATAATAGCCCAGGCAGGAAACATAAACTATATGAATTTTTCTAATTATATTTGCTTTATGTACTTCAATTTTTACCTCTTTAAAAAAAAATAAAAGGAAGAAAAAATAGAAATTAATGTAGGTGACATGGGAGTCTTCAGATGAAGAAACTTGATTTCCTCTTATTTGCCTTTTTTCCTTCTCTCTCATATTGATGGGTAAAATTCGCCTAAAATGAAATCTGATCTGAATCAAAAGAGGCCTGTTCAGGCAAAAGGTTTGTGGGGAAGGAAAATAAATTAAGAAAGCTTCTGATTAAAAAGTAATGATTTCACAGAAGAAGAAGGTGTGTGTGTGTGTGTGTGTGTGCGCGCGCGCGCGCGTGTGCGCGCACTCACATGAGTGCATGCAAGCACAGAATTTGCTTTCATTTTTTCCTGTCCTGCTGAGTTGCACCAGAAGCTAAATTTGGGAGGAATTAGAACATATTTTCCGGCAAAACTTTAGTAGAGATGAAATGGGTAAAATAACTAAACATAATCAGAATGCTTTTACATTTATCTAAGCATACATTTCACAACTGTCTCTAGTACATAACATAACAGCACATAGCACAATGCCCTAACGGAGCCTGAGATTAAAATCCAACACACTGGACACATAATTTATACTGTTCACCTAGTATTATCTATAATGTTATAAATCCATTTACATTAGGGGTATATAACAAATGGTGAACAAACATGTTTCTTGCAGTGATGAGAAATCACCAATAAAAAGAAGTTGAATTTTCTTTTTTTAAAAACAACGAGAGAGAATGTCAAAAGCAGGCATGTATGCTCTTGTTGTTTTCCACAGCAAAATAAAACCTCAATCATTTGAAAGAAAGCTAGTCCGTGTGGAACCCCGGTCCTACTTGTAATAAGAGAAAAGGGAAAAAAAACTGTGCATTTCTCACAACCACATTCCTCATGGTATTTACAATAGCCCAGGCAGAAGAGGCTAATTTATTCTGATTGTGTGCTAGTGGTCAGGAGCATGGAGTGGGTGGAGATTGAAAAAAAAAAGGCAATATCGAAGAATCAGAAAACCAACATGGCGTCATGCAATCAAAGATCTATTCCCTTACATACAATATATCAGACAAGATTTGCTGAGCCAAGGAGAGGAGTCAAGTGGGGAATTAGTCTGGAATCTTTATGCAGGCACAAAAAGGAGGTCTGACCCCTCTTGAATGTCATTTATTTAGTCTGGCTCAGCTGCAAACCTCAGGAGGATTCCTGTGAAACATGCATGAATATAATTTAACTCTTCACTGTGAATTTGGTTGTTCATGCCTGACAACATGTATGACACTCATACATAGGGACAGGGCATTAGTTGTACAATCAGAGCTACCTTCTTGGCTATTTTTGGCCAACCCTGCAGATCCTCCTGACCATTGTCATTGTAGTCCTTGACTAACTTAAATGAATCATGGCTTAAATAAAATGTGCCCATTCCTAGCTATAAAAAAATTGCCCATTCTTAAGGACATTCTTTGCCCTCCAAAAGAGACCATTCTAACCATGGCTAAAAATCAAATTACGGTCATGTTACGCCAGATGGTACCCAATGCTTATATTCTGATCAGTCAGTTAAATCCTTCTTTTACTTTGTATACTGTTATAGATCTTAAAGCTGCTTTCTTTTGCATTCTCAAGTCTCCTATAAGCCAGATCTAAACTACCTAAGTACCACTGGCTCCCAATGTCCAACCCACATGGATGGGACATACATTTAATTTAGTGTAATTCATATGTAAATTAATTCAATACACTTAATATTGAATGCATATATTAATGTTCTACTTCTACCTTATTGAAATTCCTAATTTGATAGTAACTTTATGAATCTTAAGTTGGAGTCTTATATGCTGTGTGTGACCCTGAAGTGCTGGGTTATGCTTAATGTATTTAATTTAAGCCGGGTACCTGATTTTTGACGGTACAGTATCTGAGAATGTTTCACATGACTCTAATTTGGAGGGGGAAGTGTAAAAAAATATTTTATTGCAGAGGCTGGCAGACAATCATTGTTCTGTACTTGCAAGGCAAACACTTTTCTCTTTGCTGCCTTTTATAAATTACAATGTAAATTCATTTTATCTTATCTTTCTTTGATTCCTTAATTTTTAAACAAATGCATAATAGCATAAGTAAGGTCTTAAACCAATTACCAACCAAATAACATTCACCTATGCTGGCAGTGGCATTAAATTCATTTTGCTAATCCTGCTGTCATAACATAGTAGCTTGTGTTGGCTTGAATTTTACTTTGGATAAATTCTCTCATCTATCTTCAGGGGGACTATTAGGTGAATTATAATTCATTTTAATAATTATTCTGAGATGGGCAGGATACAAAGGGCACTATGTAATATTAATTCACCTCCAATGCCAGCAAATGTACACACACCAGTGCAATCTTTGAAACTGCCTAGGAGATAGGAAATTGCATGTCATGTTACAAAACGTCAATGAAGCTTCTTACTATAAATCTTTTCATTTGTCCCAGAGCCTCAATTTTTAAAGGAAATCTGGTTTGTTGCAAATAAGTTTCCCCTTTCAAACTTTGAAAGATTACTTAGAAAGTTTTATTTCTTCATTCTATGGATAGAAATATATTTCTAATATCTAAACACAGGTATTCATAGGGAGGCAAGGAGGAACAAGCAACAAAATATATGTTGCAGCTTTGTAACACAACTTCATCCTTTACATACCTGCATACCATGTGGCAAAAATATAGCCAAACATAACATTTTGTCATCATGTTTCATCATGGATTCTTCTGCTTCTAAAAATATTTTGCATGCTGCTTTTTTAGAATGCAATGGAAATGGAGGAATGCATTCAGTTTATCAAACATGGTAAAACAGGAATAAGGATTTTCTTTAATTCATTTCTTAAGAAAGCACCAAAGGTTTATTTGATTTCTCTAAGCCATATGCCACAGATTTTGCTGGAATAGCCACAAATAGTTTGCCTATACCTGTTAGATCAGAGGTCTCCAATTAGTGGTCCATGAGAAAATTTTGGTGGTCCGCAGTGTCCCAGATGGAGGAGTTGCTCCAGGATGACCAATGGGCCGGTCCTGTGACTAGAATTCTGGGGAGAGAGAAAAAGAGAAATGAGAGGGAGATACAGAGAGAGATGAGAGAGAAAGAGAGATGACACAGAGAGTGAGATGAGATCACAGATTTGTTTTCTGTGGGAAATGGGTCTAAATGGCTCTTTGAGTGTTTAAGGTTGTAGAAACAGGTGGCCAAGCTAAGTGCCTGAAGATCCTCATCCTGTCACTGTGAGTCCAGGCATTTCAGCGAGCGGCATGCTGGATTCCTATTAGTGGTCCGCGGGATTTAAAATTATGAATTTGGTGGTCTTTGAGATCTGAAAGGTTGGAGACCCCTGTGTTAGATGACCCTTACTGGGACTTCTCCAATTAGTCTTTAAATATTGTGATATTTATAATAGTGCTGGGGGGGGGAGAGTTTGGTATAAAAACCAACTTTTTATTTTTACTTTTCCAGAACTAGTGAATGATTTCCAATCCACTTGTATTGGGGGTGGGGGGGGGATAAATAAAAAGATATGGTGAGTTAATCATTGTGAAGTAGAAGACTTGAAGGTCATCATCAATCAAATTTGCATCATAATTTTTCAGATGCAAAAGACCCTGTACAGCATAAACATAAGTTCTCATTTTACTTCTTTTTATCCCATTGGCAAATCTTTCATTATACTCTTCCATCCAAGATTTTTTAATTATAATAGAAGTCATGAAATACAAGGCCACAGAGTTTCATGCTTCAGTCCAACACAAGTTTAAAACACAATTATCCTAATGATTGGCCCATTATTCAGGAATTGGCTCTCAGGTCATGATTTAGCTACTATGGCTACTTTAATAGAGACCAAAAGAAAGCCAATTCAACAGACGTCAGAACCAAAATGCTGTATACATCAGTGCATTAGGATTTAAATTTTTATTAAATTTAAATTCTACTCCTGCTTTATAAGCTTACAGATATTTGACCCTGATATTTCAAGGTCATAAAATACAGCTGGGATATGTTACTGAGCTGAGAATTCTTACTGACTGCTAGGTGTGCTTCATTCCTAAAAATTCATTCCTGAATTTTATGTATTTTCCCTTTCTTCCCTGTCTCTCCCTGCCCCACCCTTTTTTTCTGTCTTAGTTAAAAAAAACTGCTTAACACTATAGAAGAAGTTAAATCTGGTTATTTCCCTATTTGCTGTTAGGGTCATCAAGGCGTTTTCTTGAATCTGAAAATACCATTTTTCTAATAACCCAGAAGATCTTTGGTTTTAAACTGTCCAATCGTATTTTACCATGTTAGTAATACTTTCTCCTCTGCAACTTTTGAAGAATCCAAGCAGAATGTAAATGAACAAGCTTAAGAATCTTGGGCCATCCACTTTCATTGGCATTCATTTCTACCTTGACAGGCTTAAGGAAAGGGGTGAAAACCCCCCCGCTTATAATATTCATCTGAAGCTACGTGGGAAATAGTATGAGAACACTTGTTTTGGCATCTTAGATGTTAGATGCATACAAGATTAGGTGCCAGGCAGTTGCAAAGATTTTTAGATCTCCCCCCACCAGTTTTGCAGAAAGATGTTATGAAGGTATTATCCTCTTGCTGTTATATGTTTAAGTAGTTTTGAGCAGTCTGATGTCTTCTGTTACATAAAGGACATTTGCCTGAAGAAATGTGCAATATTAGAAGGTTATAAACTATATTTGCAAGTATATTATCCTTTTTTTAAATGACACCAGAATTGTGACCCCCCAAAAATGTGGTATGAATGACTAATAAGTTTCAATTCTACAAGTATTAATACTAAAGTAAACTATGTATAGCCTTAAATTACATATATTAGAGATAGAAGCAGAGGGCTTAGTGTACATTGAACCAATTTTATTTGCATTTGTGGATCAATATAGGGATTAGAAGGGGACACGGTGACTCAGTGGCTAAGATGCTGAGCTTGTTGATTGAAAGATCAGCAGTTCACCGGTTCGAATCCCTAGTGCTGCATAATGGGGTAAGCTCCTGTTACTTGTCCCGGCTTCTGCCAACCTAGCAGTTCGAAAGCACATAAAAAATGCAAATAGAAAAATAGGGACTGCTTTTGGTGTGAAGGTAACAGTGTTCCGTGTGCCTTTGGCATTTAGTCATGCTGGCCACATGACCACAGAGACATCTTCAGACATCACTGGCTCTTTGTGTTTGAAACAGAGATGAGCATTGCCCCCTAGAGTTGGGAACGACTAGCACATATGTGGGAGGGGAGCCTTTACCTTTACTTTATAGGGTTTAGAACTCATATTCTGGTAGAATACATATATATGGTTCAAGGCTGAACTGTGGACTTCTTTGTGTTCTCTGAGTGTGTTTGTTTACTTGCAGACATTTCATCATCCAACTAGCAACATCATCAGTGTGATTGTGGGTTTTGCTCCTTGTTTATATACAGTAGTGGTGTAAAAAAGTGGAGCTGGACCTTTGTGAGAAAGAATCTGGGAGAGAAGCAAGCAGAAATTCAGAGCAACAGCTAAAAAAACAAATAAAGAAAAATAAGAAAAGGTTAACCTAGAAAGGGATATCCTAAGAAGATAAAAGGGGAAAAAAGATTACTCACAAGTAAGAAACAAGTACGAGTCTTTTCTCAAAGTAGCACCAAGTGGGATTTCACTCTCCACAGCTAAGAAGGAGAGAGAAAAAGAATTAGGAGCCTCAGTTGGCAACATTCAACCAATGTGGAGAGAGAGAAAAAGAAAGGCTGATTGTGTCACTACTGACAAAATCACCCTGTTAAATAACTGGGAAAGGATGAAAGTTTGAAGAACCAAGATACCTGGGCTAGATCAGATGGTCCAGAAAGAGGGGTCAAGCAGCAGGTAGAAAAAAGGGTTATTTTAGATATTTTAAAAGGGATGAGAAGAGGATGTACTCTACCTTTAAGGAGATTTTTTAGTCTTTTGTTTACAGGTGTGTGTGTGTTTTAGAGAAAGGGAAATAAAATCCTTTCCCAGTAAGCTCTTTCTTTGGAACTCCAGTATTTTGTTGCTGCTTACAGTTATTCTTTCAGTGGTTTGATGATATCTGTATGTATGCTTGAAGTATCCTAATGCACATTGTAAAATTGTTTTTGTCTATTCATAATGATATATTTTATTTTTTTATTGGACTTTCAAAGGAAAGGAAGGACATTGCTGCTTAGAGCTCTGCCGTGCCTGCTCTGAAGTGATAATATCCTCTTTGATCTCATTGTGGGTCCGTGTTGTGAATACCATTGATCGCTACACTTTGGGCTTCCAGTTGGCAAGGCTTTTCTGAAAACATCCTCTTGGTTTGTTGGATTTTGTTTCGGTTTTGTTTTGTTGGGGGAAAATATCCTTTACATTTTGAATTAGGATTGAGCCTATTAAGATAGTGACTCCCCCCGAAGAATTAGTGATCCAGAAAATATTTGTGCAGAAATGAGCAAATTGGCACTAAAATTAGAAGATAAGGAAGATTCCGAATATTATGAGATCTGGACTAGATGGTATGAGTGGCTGGAGAAAAGGAATAAGGATAGTAGAAACAGATAATAAGAAGAGTATTGTAAATAAATGTATATGGATGTTTATAACTGTACATATACTGTATAATACACAAATTAGAAACGTTTAAGATTAATGCCACAATACCGTTGAATAAGATGATTGAACTTTTTATTTTTATTTGTTTTTAAAAATCAATAGTTTTTGTAAAAAAAATAAAATAAAATAGTGACCCAACTCTCAGGGGTTGCTATGGATATTACTTCTATAGTAGCACGACTCTGCTACTATGTCTAAAAAGATATAGTTAAAATGGTCTTGGAAATCTGTTATTAATCACATCCAAGCAGCTAGAAAATTAAGATGTACAAGAGAAATTCGGAGATCTGGGAAAAGACTAGAATTTAAACCTATGGGATTGAAAATAAAATCACAAAATTTGAACCATTTTTTTACAGCAAATTAGACCAAACTAGAAAAAAAAGAAATCTGAATTCACCTAATCAGTTTGACATTAAAATATTATCAGGCTATCTGTTAATTAGATCTCGTACTTAGTGAAAACAATATTTTAAGGTTCCTTATTGCCCATAGAGTCTAGATTAGTTTAGTTCAGGACAGCTTTTATTTTTTAAGGAAACAGTTATGCAAATTGATTCTGCCTAGTTTGGCACTAATCATCTTGGAAAGCAATCTGAGGTGTCTTTCAGTTTAGGGATTATTGTTATCAGTGGCTAACACCAACTAAATCCTATATGAAAGGTACAACGAAAGAAGAGGGCAGGCCCTGAAGTAAAGGAGAAAAAAAATACATTGCAGAAAATATTCTACTTTCAAGGGCTCTTCTGAAATATCACTAAGTGCTCTTGAGAAAAGAATATATTTCCTGAGCTACTCAGACCAATTTTATTTTTTAATTGGCACATGGAATTCCTCCCTGAGTTTTTATATATATATATGTGCTTCCTTCTTCTGCCTACCAGATGCTTATGCAGCTTTGTTGAATTATAATCCTTGATGATGCTACATCCTCCTGTAGATTGGAAACCACATGACATGAATAAACAAATCTCTACATGTTTAAACTTAGGTTGGTAGGTAATCCAACAAAGAAATGTCAGGATATCGCTGCTGTTGTAGAAGCTGTATTATTGATTAAGTGTACATAAGGATGTAAAACAGAGAAACCTACCTTTACAATCACAATAGGAAAGTTGTCAACCTCAAACATTTAGTATACACCCAGGGTAGTGTGTTAATAGAGCCTTGCCATAGTCAATCCGACTGCATTCACATGAGACCAATCTTAGAATACAAAACCAAAGAACAATCTAAGAACCCCATTAAAACTCCCTAACAGAGGCTAAGCCACCAGCATAATAATTTGGGAGGGAAGAGAGTGATAATGTAAGCAGTGGGGGGGGGGGGGAGAAAGAAGGAAAAAGGAATGGGTTGAGCACACACATATCGTTCTAAATACTTTTTTCTCTAAAGGTGAACAAATTAGATTTTCACTCAATTTTTTTGTCAAGCAGTCTCTAGAACAGTGATGACTAACCTTTTTGGCACTGAGTGGCCAAAGCATGCATGCGCACTCCCAAATTGCAATATACGTGCATCCCCATGCATGTGTGCATTTCCTCTGTGCATGCATCTGACCCACCGGTGCATGAACCCCACCCCTGGCATGCCCCCTGCCCCCCACA